>JAPYKE020000293.1:0-162500 GCA_028554795.2 Sinohyriopsis cumingii
TTATATATTTTATTACGAGGATGTATATTAAGATCCCTATGGTTGACGAATGTAAGGACATTAATTACCACTAATAGTACTAGGACTATTCCAACCTTACCGCTAAACAAGCATATCAATAATTCGCTCCATATTGGGTTTCTGCTTGGTATCGAACCTATGACCTCTGAATGCGAGATAAGACAACTATCGCCTGCCTGCACGTTCCAGCACGCATACTACCACGGCCACCTCCACATCACCAAAAAATGATGTTTCGGTTGCCGTTCATATACGGTACTAGAACGTGCAGACACTCTCGAAACTTTAGATATATATATATCGTATGTCCTAAGATACCTTGGCACTGGCAAAGTTAGGTTATATCTATATAAGGGAGTAATGTAGCATTACTCCAAGCACTGGCCTAAGGAGAATTACTCTAAGGACTATATACTTATAAATATATATATTTTATTACGAGGATGTATATTAAGATCCCTATGGTTGACGAATGTAAGGACATTAATTACCACTAATAGTACTAGGACTATTCCAACCTTACCGCTAAACAAGCATATCAATAATTCGCTCCATATTGGGTTTCTGCTTGGTATCGAACCTATGACCTCTGAATGCGAGATAAGACAACTATCGCCTGCCTGCACGTTCCAGCACGCATACTACCACGGCCACCTCCACATCACCAAAAAATGATGTTTCGGTTGCCGTTCATATACGGTACTAGAACGTGCAGACACTCTCGAAACTTTAGATATATATATATCGTATGTCCTAAGATACCTTGGCACTGGCAAAGTTAGGTTATATCTATATAAGGGAGTAATGTAGCATTACTCCAAGCACTGGCCTAAGGAGAATTACTCTAAGGACTATATACTTATAAATATATATATTTTATTACGAGGATGTATATTAAGATCCCTATGGTTGACGAATGTAAGGACATTAATTACCACTAATAGTACTAGGACTATTCCAACCTTACCGCTAAACAAGCATATCAATAATTCGCTCCATATTGGGTTTCTGCTTGGTATCGAACCTATGACCTCTGAATGCGAGATAAGACAACTATCGCCTGCCTGCACGTTCCAGCACGCATACTACCACGGCCACCTCCACATCACCAAAAAATGATGTTTCGGTTGCCGTTCATATACGGTACTAGAACGTGCAGACACTCTCGAAACTTTAGATATATATATATCGTATGTCCTAAGATACCTTGGCACTGGCAAAGTTAGGTTATATCTATATAAGGGAGTAATGTAGCATTACTCCAAGCACTGGCCTAAGGAGAATTACTCTAAGGACTATATACTTATAAATATATATATTTTATTACGAGGATGTATATTAAGATCCCTATGGTTGACGAATGTAAGGACATTAATTACCACTAATAGTACTAGGACTATTCCAACCTTACCGCTAAACAAGCATATCAATAATTCGCTCCATATTGGGTTTCTGCTTGGTATCGAACCTATGACCTCTGAATGCGAGATAAGACAACTATCGCCTGCCTGCACGTTCCAGCACGCATACTACCACGGCCACCTCCACATCACCAAAAAATGATGTTTCGGTTGCCGTTCATATACGGTACTAGAACGTGCAGACACTCTCGAAACTTTAGATATATATATATCGTATGTCCTAAGATACCTTGGCACTGGCAAAGTTAGGTTATATCTATATAAGGGAGTAATGTAGCATTACTCCAAGCACTGGCCTAAGGAGAATTACTCTAAGGACTATATACTTATAAATATATATATTTTATTACGAGGATGTATATTAAGATCCCTATGGTTGACGAATGTAAGGACATTAATTACCACTAATAGTACTAGGACTATTCCAACCTTACCGCTAAACAAGCATATCAATAATTCGCTCCATATTGGGTTTCTGCTTGGTATCGAACCTATGACCTCTGAATGCGAGATAAGACAACTATCGCCTGCCTGCACGTTCCAGCACGCATACTACCACGGCCACCTCCACATCACCAAAAAATGATGTTTCGGTTGCCGTTCATATACGGTACTAGAACGTGCAGACACTCTCGAAACTTTAGATATATATATATCGTATGTCCTAAGATACCTTGGCACTGGCAAAGTTAGGTTATATCTATATAAGGGAGTAATGTAGCATTACTCCAAGCACTGGCCTAAGGAGAATTACTCTAAGGACTATATACTTATAAATATATATATTTTATTACGAGGATGTATATTAAGATCCCTATGGTTGACGAATGTAAGGACATTAATTACCACTAATAGTACTAGGACTATTCCAACCTTACCGCTAAACAAGCATATCAATAATTCGCTCCATATTGGGTTTCTGCTTGGTATCGAACCTATGACCTCTGAATGCGAGATAAGACAACTATCGCCTGCCTGCACGTTCCAGCACGCATACTACCACGGCCACCTCCACATCACCAAAAAATGATGTTTCGGTTGCCGTTCATATACGGTACTAGAACGTGCAGACACTCTCGAAACTTTAGATATATATATATCGTATGTCCTAAGATACCTTGGCACTGGCAAAGTTAGGTTATATCTATATAAGGGAGTAATGTAGCATTACTCCAAGCACTGGCCTAAGGAGAATTACTCTAAGGACTATATACTTATAAATATATATATTTTATTACGAGGATGTATATTAAGATCCCTATGGTTGACGAATGTAAGGACATTAATTACCACTAATAGTACTAGGACTATTCCAACCTTACCGCTAAACAAGCATATCAATAATTCGCTCCATATTGGGTTTCTGCTTGGTATCGAACCTATGACCTCTGAATGCGAGATAAGACAACTATCGCCTGCCTGCACGTTCCAGCACGCATACTACCACGGCCACCTCCACATCACCAAAAAATGATGTTTCGGTTGCCGTTCATATACGGTACTAGAACGTGCAGACACTCTCGAAACTTTAGATATATATATATCGTATGTCCTAAGATACCTTGGCACTGGCAAAGTTAGGTTATATCTATATAAGGGAGTAATGTAGCATTACTCCAAGCACTGGCCTAAGGAGAATTACTCTAAGGACTATATACTTATAAATATATATATTTTATTACGAGGATGTATATTAAGATCCCTATGGTTGACGAATGTAAGGACATTAATTACCACTAATAGTACTAGGACTATTCCAACCTTACCGCTAAACAAGCATATCAATAATTCGCTCCATATTGGGTTTCTGCTTGGTATCGAACCTATGACCTCTGAATGCGAGATAAGACAACTATCGCCTGCCTGCACGTTCCAGCACGCATACTACCACGGCCACCTCCACATCACCAAAAAATGATGTTTCGGTTGCCGTTCATATACGGTACTAGAACGTGCAGACACTCTCGAAACTTTAGATATATATATATCGTATGTCCTAAGATACCTTGGCACTGGCAAAGTTAGGTTATATCTATATAAGGGAGTAATGTAGCATTACTCCAAGCACTGGCCTAAGGAGAATTACTCTAAGGACTATATACTTATAAATATATATATTTTATTACGAGGATGTATATTAAGATCCCTATGGTTGACGAATGTAAGGACATTAATTACCACTAATAGTACTAGGACTATTCCAACCTTACCGCTAAACAAGCATATCAATAATTCGCTCCATATTGGGTTTCTGCTTGGTATCGAACCTATGACCTCTGAATGCGAGATAAGACAACTATCGCCTGCCTGCACGTTCCAGCACGCATACTACCACGGCCACCTCCACATCACCAAAAAATGATGTTTCGGTTGCCGTTCATATACGGTACTAGAACGTGCAGACACTCTCGAAACTTTAGATATATATATATCGTATGTCCTAAGATACCTTGGCACTGGCAAAGTTAGGTTATATCTATATAAGGGAGTAATGTAGCATTACTCCAAGCACTGGCCTAAGGAGAATTACTCTAAGGACTATATACTTATAAATATATATATTTTATTACGAGGATGTATATTAAGATCCCTATGGTTGACGAATGTAAGGACATTAATTACCACTAATAGTACTAGGACTATTCCAACCTTACCGCTAAACAAGCATATCAATAATTCGCTCCATATTGGGTTTCTGCTTGGTATCGAACCTATGACCTCTGAATGCGAGATAAGACAACTATCGCCTGCCTGCACGTTCCAGCACGCATACTACCACGGCCACCTCCACATCACCAAAAAATGATGTTTCGGTTGCCGTTCATATACGGTACTAGAACGTGCAGACACTCTCGAAACTTTAGATATATATATATCGTATGTCCTAAGATACCTTGGCACTGGCAAAGTTAGGTTATATCTATATAAGGGAGTAATGTAGCATTACTCCAAGCACTGGCCTAAGGAGAATTACTCTAAGGACTATATACTTATAAATATATATATTTTATTACGAGGATGTATATTAAGATCCCTATGGTTGACGAATGTAAGGACATTAATTACCACTAATAGTACTAGGACTATTCCAACCTTACCGCTAAACAAGCATATCAATAATTCGCTCCATATTGGGTTTCTGCTTGGTATCGAACCTATGACCTCTGAATGCGAGATAAGACAACTATCGCCTGCCTGCACGTTCCAGCACGCATACTACCACGGCCACCTCCACATCACCAAAAAATGATGTTTCGGTTGCCGTTCATATACGGTACTAGAACGTGCAGACACTCTCGAAACTTTAGATATATATATATCGTATGTCCTAAGATACCTTGGCACTGGCAAAGTTAGGTTATATCTATATAAGGGAGTAATGTAGCATTACTCCAAGCACTGGCCTAAGGAGAATTACTCTAAGGACTATATACTTATAAATATATATATTTTATTACGAGGATGTATATTAAGATCCCTATGGTTGACGAATGTAAGGACATTAATTACCACTAATAGTACTAGGACTATTCCAACCTTACCGCTAAACAAGCATATCAATAATTCGCTCCATATTGGGTTTCTGCTTGGTATCGAACCTATGACCTCTGAATGCGAGATAAGACAACTATCGCCTGCCTGCACGTTCCAGCACGCATACTACCACGGCCACCTCCACATCACCAAAAAATGATGTTTCGGTTGCCGTTCATATACGGTACTAGAACGTGCAGACACTCTCGAAACTTTAGATATATATATATCGTATGTCCTAAGATACCTTGGCACTGGCAAAGTTAGGTTATATCTATATAAGGGAGTAATGTAGCATTACTCCAAGCACTGGCCTAAGGAGAATTACTCTAAGGACTATATACTTATAAATATATATATTTTATTACGAGGATGTATATTAAGATCCCTATGGTTGACGAATGTAAGGACATTAATTACCACTAATAGTACTAGGACTATTCCAACCTTACCGCTAAACAAGCATATCAATAATTCGCTCCATATTGGGTTTCTGCTTGGTATCGAACCTATGACCTCTGAATGCGAGATAAGACAACTATCGCCTGCCTGCACGTTCCAGCACGCATACTACCACGGCCACCTCCACATCACCAAAAAATGATGTTTCGGTTGCCGTTCATATACGGTACTAGAACGTGCAGACACTCTCGAAACTTTAGATATATATATATCGTATGTCCTAAGATACCTTGGCACTGGCAAAGTTAGGTTATATCTATATAAGGGAGTAATGTAGCATTACTCCAAGCACTGGCCTAAGGAGAATTACTCTAAGGACTATATACTTATAAATATATATATTTTATTACGAGGATGTATATTAAGATCCCTATGGTTGACGAATGTAAGGACATTAATTACCACTAATAGTACTAGGACTATTCCAACCTTACCGCTAAACAAGCATATCAATAATTCGCTCCATATTGGGTTTCTGCTTGGTATCGAACCTATGACCTCTGAATGCGAGATAAGACAACTATCGCCTGCCTGCACGTTCCAGCACGCATACTACCACGGCCACCTCCACATCACCAAAAAATGATGTTTCGGTTGCCGTTCATATACGGTACTAGAACGTGCAGACACTCTCGAAACTTTAGATATATATATATCGTATGTCCTAAGATACCTTGGCACTGGCAAAGTTAGGTTATATCTATATAAGGGAGTAATGTAGCATTACTCCAAGCACTGGCCTAAGGAGAATTACTCTAAGGACTATATACTTATAAATATATATATTTTATTACGAGGATGTATATTAAGATCCCTATGGTTGACGAATGTAAGGACATTAATTACCACTAATAGTACTAGGACTATTCCAACCTTACCGCTAAACAAGCATATCAATAATTCGCTCCATATTGGGTTTCTGCTTGGTATCGAACCTATGACCTCTGAATGCGAGATAAGACAACTATCGCCTGCCTGCACGTTCCAGCACGCATACTACCACGGCCACCTCCACATCACCAAAAAATGATGTTTCGGTTGCCGTTCATATACGGTACTAGAACGTGCAGACACTCTCGAAACTTTAGATATATATATATCGTATGTCCTAAGATACCTTGGCACTGGCAAAGTTAGGTTATATCTATATAAGGGAGTAATGTAGCATTACTCCAAGCACTGGCCTAAGGAGAATTACTCTAAGGACTATATACTTATAAATATATATATTTTATTACGAGGATGTATATTAAGATCCCTATGGTTGACGAATGTAAGGACATTAATTACCACTAATAGTACTAGGACTATTCCAACCTTACCGCTAAACAAGCATATCAATAATTCGCTCCATATTGGGTTTCTGCTTGGTATCGAACCTATGACCTCTGAATGCGAGATAAGACAACTATCGCCTGCCTGCACGTTCCAGCACGCATACTACCACGGCCACCTCCACATCACCAAAAAATGATGTTTCGGTTGCCGTTCATATACGGTACTAGAACGTGCAGACACTCTCGAAACTTTAGATATATATATATCGTATGTCCTAAGATACCTTGGCACTGGCAAAGTTAGGTTATATCTATATAAGGGAGTAATGTAGCATTACTCCAAGCACTGGCCTAAGGAGAATTACTCTAAGGACTATATACTTATAAATATATATATTTTATTACGAGGATGTATATTAAGATCCCTATGGTTGACGAATGTAAGGACATTAATTACCACTAATAGTACTAGGACTATTCCAACCTTACCGCTAAACAAGCATATCAATAATTCGCTCCATATTGGGTTTCTGCTTGGTATCGAACCTATGACCTCTGAATGCGAGATAAGACAACTATCGCCTGCCTGCACGTTCCAGCACGCATACTACCACGGCCACCTCCACATCACCAAAAAATGATGTTTCGGTTGCCGTTCATATACGGTACTAGAACGTGCAGACACTCTCGAAACTTTAGATATATATATATCGTATGTCCTAAGATACCTTGGCACTGGCAAAGTTAGGTTATATCTATATAAGGGAGTAATGTAGCATTACTCCAAGCACTGGCCTAAGGAGAATTACTCTAAGGACTATATACTTATAAATATATATATTTTATTACGAGGATGTATATTAAGATCCCTATGGTTGACGAATGTAAGGACATTAATTACCACTAATAGTACTAGGACTATTCCAACCTTACCGCTAAACAAGCATATCAATAATTCGCTCCATATTGGGTTTCTGCTTGGTATCGAACCTATGACCTCTGAATGCGAGATAAGACAACTATCGCCTGCCTGCACGTTCCAGCACGCATACTACCACGGCCACCTCCACATCACCAAAAAATGATGTTTCGGTTGCCGTTCATATACGGTACTAGAACGTGCAGACACTCTCGAAACTTTAGATATATATATATCGTATGTCCTAAGATACCTTGGCACTGGCAAAGTTAGGTTATATCTATATAAGGGAGTAATGTAGCATTACTCCAAGCACTGGCCTAAGGAGAATTACTCTAAGGACTATATACTTATAAATATATATATTTTATTACGAGGATGTATATTAAGATCCCTATGGTTGACGAATGTAAGGACATTAATTACCACTAATAGTACTAGGACTATTCCAACCTTACCGCTAAACAAGCATATCAATAATTCGCTCCATATTGGGTTTCTGCTTGGTATCGAACCTATGACCTCTGAATGCGAGATAAGACAACTATCGCCTGCCTGCACGTTCCAGCACGCATACTACCACGGCCACCTCCACATCACCAAAAAATGATGTTTCGGTTGCCGTTCATATACGGTACTAGAACGTGCAGACACTCTCGAAACTTTAGATATATATATATCGTATGTCCTAAGATACCTTGGCACTGGCAAAGTTAGGTTATATCTATATAAGGGAGTAATGTAGCATTACTCCAAGCACTGGCCTAAGGAGAATTACTCTAAGGACTATATACTTATAAATATATATATTTTATTACGAGGATGTATATTAAGATCCCTATGGTTGACGAATGTAAGGACATTAATTACCACTAATAGTACTAGGACTATTCCAACCTTACCGCTAAACAAGCATATCAATAATTCGCTCCATATTGGGTTTCTGCTTGGTATCGAACCTATGACCTCTGAATGCGAGATAAGACAACTATCGCCTGCCTGCACGTTCCAGCACGCATACTACCACGGCCACCTCCACATCACCAAAAAATGATGTTTCGGTTGCCGTTCATATACGGTACTAGAACGTGCAGACACTCTCGAAACTTTAGATATATATATATCGTATGTCCTAAGATACCTTGGCACTGGCAAAGTTAGGTTATATCTATATAAGGGAGTAATGTAGCATTACTCCAAGCACTGGCCTAAGGAGAATTACTCTAAGGACTATATACTTATAAATATATATATTTTATTACGAGGATGTATATTAAGATCCCTATGGTTGACGAATGTAAGGACATTAATTACCACTAATAGTACTAGGACTATTCCAACCTTACCGCTAAACAAGCATATCAATAATTCGCTCCATATTGGGTTTCTGCTTGGTATCGAACCTATGACCTCTGAATGCGAGATAAGACAACTATCGCCTGCCTGCACGTTCCAGCACGCATACTACCACGGCCACCTCCACATCACCAAAAAATGATGTTTCGGTTGCCGTTCATATACGGTACTAGAACGTGCAGACACTCTCGAAACTTTAGATATATATATATCGTATGTCCTAAGATACCTTGGCACTGGCAAAGTTAGGTTATATCTATATAAGGGAGTAATGTAGCATTACTCCAAGCACTGGCCTAAGGAGAATTACTCTAAGGACTATATACTTATAAATATATATATTTTATTACGAGGATGTATATTAAGATCCCTATGGTTGACGAATGTAAGGACATTAATTACCACTAATAGTACTAGGACTATTCCAACCTTACCGCTAAACAAGCATATCAATAATTCGCTCCATATTGGGTTTCTGCTTGGTATCGAACCTATGACCTCTGAATGCGAGATAAGACAACTATCGCCTGCCTGCACGTTCCAGCACGCATACTACCACGGCCACCTCCACATCACCAAAAAATGATGTTTCGGTTGCCGTTCATATACGGTACTAGAACGTGCAGACACTCTCGAAACTTTAGATATATATATATCGTATGTCCTAAGATACCTTGGCACTGGCAAAGTTAGGTTATATCTATATAAGGGAGTAATGTAGCATTACTCCAAGCACTGGCCTAAGGAGAATTACTCTAAGGACTATATACTTATAAATATATATATTTTATTACGAGGATGTATATTAAGATCCCTATGGTTGACGAATGTAAGGACATTAATTACCACTAATAGTACTAGGACTATTCCAACCTTACCGCTAAACAAGCATATCAATAATTCGCTCCATATTGGGTTTCTGCTTGGTATCGAACCTATGACCTCTGAATGCGAGATAAGACAACTATCGCCTGCCTGCACGTTCCAGCACGCATACTACCACGGCCACCTCCACATCACCAAAAAATGATGTTTCGGTTGCCGTTCATATACGGTACTAGAACGTGCAGACACTCTCGAAACTTTAGATATATATATATCGTATGTCCTAAGATACCTTGGCACTGGCAAAGTTAGGTTATATCTATATAAGGGAGTAATGTAGCATTACTCCAAGCACTGGCCTAAGGAGAATTACTCTAAGGACTATATACTTATAAATATATATATTTTATTACGAGGATGTATATTAAGATCCCTATGGTTGACGAATGTAAGGACATTAATTACCACTAATAGTACTAGGACTATTCCAACCTTACCGCTAAACAAGCATATCAATAATTCGCTCCATATTGGGTTTCTGCTTGGTATCGAACCTATGACCTCTGAATGCGAGATAAGACAACTATCGCCTGCCTGCACGTTCCAGCACGCATACTACCACGGCCACCTCCACATCACCAAAAAATGATGTTTCGGTTGCCGTTCATATACGGTACTAGAACGTGCAGACACTCTCGAAACTTTAGATATATATATATCGTATGTCCTAAGATACCTTGGCACTGGCAAAGTTAGGTTTTAATGTAGCATTACTCCAAGCACTGGCCTAAGGAGAATTACTCTAAAGACTATATACTTATAAATATATATATTTTATTACGAGGATGTATATTAAGATCCCTATGGTTGACGAATGTAAGGACATTAATTACCACTAATAGTACTAGGACTATTCCAACCTTACCGCTAAACAAGCATATCAATAATTCGCTCCATATTGGGTTTCTGCTTGGTATCGAACCTAGGACCTCTGAATGCGAGATAAGACAACTATCGCCTGCCTGCACGTTCCAGCACGCATACTACCACGGCCACCTCCACATCACCAAATAAATGATGTTTCGGTTGCCGTTCGTATACCGTACTAGAACGTGCAGACACTCTCGAAACTTTCGATATATATATATCGTATGTCCTAAGATACCTTGGCACTGGCAAAGTTAGGTTATATCTATATAAGGGAGTAATGTAGCATTACTCCAAGCACTGGCCTAAGGAGAATTACTCTAAAGACTATATACTTATAAATATATATATATTATTACGAGGATATATATTTAGATCCCTATGGTTGACGAATGTAAGGACATTAATTACCACTAATAGTACTAGGACTATTCCAACCTTACCGCTAAACAAGCATATCAATAATTCGCTCCATATTGGGTTTCTGCTTGGTATCGAACCTAGGACCTCTGAATGCGAGATAAGACAACTATCGCCTGCCTGCACGTTCCAGCACGCATACTACCACGGCCACCTCCACATCACCAAATAAATGATGTTTCGGTTGCCGTTCATATACCGTACTAGAACGTGCAGACACTCTCGAAACTTTAGATATATATATATCGTATGTCCTAAGATACCTTGGCACTGGCAAAGTTAGGTTATATCTATATAAGGGAGTAATGTAGCATTACTCCAAGCACTGGCCTAAGGAGAATTACTCTAAAGACTATATACTTATAAATATATATATTTTATTACGAGGATGTATATTAAGATCCCTATGGTTGACGAATGTAAGGACATTAATTACCACTAATAGTACTAGGACTATTCCAACCTTACCGCTAAACAAGCATATCAATAATTCGCTCCATATTGGGGTTTCTGCTTGGTATCGAACCTAGGACCTCTGAATGCGAGATAAGACAACTATCGCCTGCCTGCACGTTCCAGCACGCATGCTACCACGGCCACCTCCACATCACCAAATAAATGATGTTTCGGTTGCCGTTCATATACCGTACTAGAACGTGCAGACACTCTCGAAACTTTAGATATATATATATCGTATGTCCTAAGATACCTTGGCACTGGCAAAGTTAGGTTATATCTATATAAGGGAGTAATGTAGCATTACTCCAAGCACTGGCCTAAGGAGAATTACTCTAAAGACTATATACTTATAAATATATATATTTTATTACGAGGATGTATATTAAGATCCCTATGGTTGACGAATGTAAGGACATTAATTACCACTAATAGTACTAGGACTATTCCAACCTTACCGCTAAACAAGCATATCAATAATTCGCTCCATATTGGGTTTCTGCTTGGTATCGAACCTAGGACCTCTGAATGCGAGATAAGACAACTATCGCCTGCCTGCACGTTCCAGCACGCATACTACCACGGCCACCTCCACATCACCAAATAAATGATGTTTCGGTTGCCGTTCGTATACCGTACTAGAACGTGCAGACACTCTCGAAACTTTAGATATATATATATCGTATGTCCTAAGATACCTTGGCACTGGCAAAGTTAGGTTATATCTATATAAGGGAGTAATGTAGCATTACTCCAAGCACTGGCCTAAGGAGAATTACTCTAAAGACTATATACTTATAAATATATATATTTTATTACGAGGATATATATTTAAGATCCCTATGGTTGACGAATGTAAGGACATTAATTACCGCTAATAGTACTAGGACTATTCCAACCTTACCGCTAAACAAGCATATCAATAATTCGCTCCATATTGGGTTTCTGCTTGGTATCGAACCTAGGACCTCTGAATGCGAGATAAGACAACTATCGCCTGCCTGCACGTTCCAGCACGCATACTACCACGGCCACCTCCACATCACCAAATAAATGATGTTTCGGTTGCCGTTCATATACCGTACTAGAACGTGCAGACACTCTCGAAACTTTAGATATATATATATCGTATGTCCTAAGATACCTTGGCACTGGCAAAGTTAGGTTATATCTATATAAGGGAGTAATGTAGCATTACTCCAAGCACTGGCCTAAGGAGAATTACTCTAAAGACTATATACTTATAAATATATATATTTTATTACGAGGATGTATATTAAGATCCCTATGGTTGACGAATGTAAGGACATTAATTACCACTAATAGTACTAGGACTATTCCAACCTTACCGCTAAACAAGCATATCAATAATTCGCTCCATATTGGGTTTCTGCTTGGTATCGAACCTAGGACCTCTGAATGCGAGATAAGACAACTATCGCCTGCCTGCACGTTCCAGCACGCATACTACCACGGCCACCTCCACATCACCAAATAAATGATGTTTCGGTTGCCGTTCATATACCGTACTAGAACGTGCAGACACTCTCGAAACTTTAGATATATATATATCGTATGTCCTAAGATACCTTGGCACTGGCAAAGTTAGGTTATATCTATATAAGGGAGTAATGTAGCATTACTCCAAGCACTGGCCTAAGGAGAATTACTCTAAAGACTATATACTTATAAATATATATATTTTATTACGAGGATGTATATTAAGATCCCTATGGTTGACGAATGTAAGGACATTAATTACCACTAATAGTACTAGGACTATTCCAACCTTACCGCTAAACAAGCATATCAATAATTCGCTCCATATTGGGTTTCTGCTTGGTATCGAACCTAGGACCTCTGAATGCGAGATAAGACACTTCGCCTGCCTGCACGTTCCAGCACGCATACTACCACGGCCACCTCCACATCACCAAATAAATGATGTTTCGGTTGCCGTTCATATACCGTACTAGAACGTGCAGACACTCTCGAAACTTTAGATATATATATATCGTATGTCCTAAGATACCTTGGCACTGGCAAAGTTAGGTTATATCTATATAAGGGAGTAATGTAGCATTACTCCAAGCACTGGCCTAAGGAGAATTACTCTAAAGACTATATACTTATAAATATATATATTTTATTACGAGGATGTATATTAAGATCCCTATGGTTGACGAATGTAAGGACATTAATTACCACTAATAGTACTAGGACTATTCCAACCTTACCGCTAAACAAGCATATCAATAATTCGCTCCATATTGGGTTTCTGCTTGGTATCGAACCTAGGACCTCTGAATGCGAGATAAGACAACTATCGCCTGCCCTGCACGTTCCAGCACGCATACTACCACGGCCACCTCCACATCACCAAATAAATGATGTTTCGGTTGCCGTTCATATACCGTACTAGAACGTGCAGACACTCTCGAAACTTTAGATATATATATATCGTATGTCCTAAGATACCTTGGCACTGGCAAAGTTAGGTTATATCTATATAAGGGAGTAATGTAGCATTACTCCAAGCACTGGCCTAAGGAGAATTACTCTAAAGACTATATACTTATAAATATATATATTTTATTACGAGGATGTATATTAAGATCCCTATGGTTGACGAATGTAAGGACATTAATTACCACTAATAGTACTAGGACTATTCCAACCTTACCGCTAAACAAGCATATCAATAATTCGCTCCATATTGGGTTTCTGCTTGGTATCGAACCTAGGACCTCTGAATGCGAGATAAGACAACTATCGCCTGCCTGCACGTTCCAGCACGCATACTACCACGGCCACCTCCACATCACCAAATAAATGATGTTTCGGTTGCCGTTCATATACCGTACTAGAACGTGCAGACACTCTCGAAACTTTAGATATATATATATCGTATGTCCTAAGATACCTTGGCACTGGCAAAGTTAGGTTATATCTATATAAGGGAGTAATGTAGCATTACTCCAAGCACTGGCCTAAGGAGAATTACTCTAAAGACTATATACTTATAAATATATATATTTTATTACGAGGATGTATATTAAGATCCCTATGGTTGACGAATGTAAGGACATTAATTACCACTAATAGTACTAGGACTATTCCAACCTTACCGCTAAACAAGCATATCAATAATTCGCTCCATATTGGGTTTCTGCTTGGTATCGAACCTAGGACCTCTGAATGCGAGATAAGACAACTATCGCCTGCCTGCACGTTCCAGCACGCATACTACCACGGCCACCTCCACATCACCAAATAAATGATGTTTCGGTTGCCGTTCATATACCGTACTAGAACGTGCAGACACTCTCGAAACTTTAGATATATATATATATCGTATGTCCTAAGATACCTTGGCACTGGCAAAGTTAGGTTATATCTATATAAGGGAGTAATGTAGCATTACTCCAAGCACTGGCCTAAGGAGAATTACTCTAAAGACTATATACTTATAAATATATATATTTTATTACGAGGATGTATATTAAGATCCCTATGGTTGACGAATGTAAGGACATTAATTACCACTAATAGTACTAGGACTATTCCAACCTTACCGCTAAACAAGCATATCAATAATTCGCTCCATATTGGGTTTCTGCTTGGTATCGAACCTAGGACCTCTGAATGCGAGATAAGACAACTATCGCCTGCCTGCACGTTCCAGCACGCATACTACCACGGCCACCTCCACATCACCAAATAAATGATGTTTCGGTTGCCGTTCATATACCGTACTAGAACGTGCAGACACTCTCGAAACTTTAGATATATATATATCGTATGTCCTAAGATACCTTGGCACTGGCAAAGTTAGGTTATATCTATATAAGGGAGTAATGTAGCATTACTCCAAGCACTGGCCTAAGGAGAATTACTCTAAAGACTATATACTTATAAATATATATATTTTATTACGAGGATGTATATTAAGATCCCTATGGTTGACGAATGTAAGGACATTAATTACCACTAATAGTACTAGGACTATTCCAACCTTACCGCTAAACAAGCATATCAATAATTCGCTCCATATTGGGTTTCTGCTTGGTATCGAACCTAGGACCTCTGAATGCGAGATAAGACAACTATCGCCTGCCTGCACGTTCCAGCACGCATACTACCACGGCCACCTCCACATCACCAAATAAATGATGTTTCGGTTGCCGTTCATATACCGTACTAGAACGTGCAGACACTCTCGAAACTTTAGATATATATATATCGTATGTCCTAAGATACCTTGGCACTGGCAAAGTTAGGTTATATCTATATAAGGGAGTAATGTAGCATTACTCCAAGCACTGGCCTAAGGAGAATTACTCTAAAGACTATATACTTATAAATATATATATTTTATTACGAGGATGTATATTAAGATCCCTATGGTTGACGAATGTAAGGACATTAATTACCACTAATAGTACTAGGACTATTCCAACCTTACCGCTAAACAAGCATATCAATAATTCGCTCCATATTGGGTTTCTGCTTGGTATCGAACCTAGGACCTCTGAATGCGAGATAAGACAACTATCGCCTGCCTGCACGTTCCAGCACGCATACTACCACGGCCACCTCCACATCACCAAATAAATGATGTTTCGGTTGCCGTTCATATACCGTACTAGAACGTGCAGACACTCTCGAAACTTTAGATATATATATATATCGTATGTCCTAAGATACCTTGGCACTGGCAAAGTTAGGTTATATCTATATAAGGGAGTAATGTAGCATTACTCCAAGCACTGGCCTAAGGAGAATTACTCTAAAGACTATATACTTATAAATATATATATTTTATTACGAGGATGTATATTAAGATCCCTATGGTTGACGAATGTAAGGACATTAATTACCACTAATAGTACTAGGACTATTCCAACCTTACCGCTAAACAAGCATATCAATAATTCGCTCCATATTGGGTTTCTGCTTGGTATCGAACCTAGGACCTCTGAATGCGAGATAAGACAACTATCGCCTGCCTGCACGTTCCAGCACGCATACTACCACGGCCACCTCCACATCACCAAATAAATGATGTTTCGGTTGCCGTTCATATACCGTACTAGAACGTGCAGACACTCTCGAAACTTTAGATATATATATATCATATGTCCTAAGATACCTTGGCACTGGCAAAGTTAGGTTATATCTATATAAGGGAGTAATGTAGCATTACTCCAAGCACTGGCCTAAGGAGAATTACTCTAAAGACTATATACTTATAAATATATATATTTTATTACGAGGATGTATATTAAGATCCCTATGGTTGACGAATGTAAGGACATTAATTACCACTAATAGTACTAGGACTATTCCAACCTTACCGCTAAACAAGCATATCAATAATTCGCTCCATATTGGGTTTCTGCTTGGTATCGAACCTAGGACCTCTGAATGCGAGATAAGACAACTATCGCCTGCCTGCACGTTCCAGCACGCATACTACCACGGCCACCTCCACATCACCAAATAAATGATGTTTCGGTTGCCGTTCATATACCGTACTAGAACGTGCAGACACTCTCGAAACTTTAGATATATATATATCGTATGTCCTAAGATACCTTGGCACTGGCAAAGTTAGGTTATATCTATATAAGGGAGTAATGTAGCATTACTCCAAGCACTGGCCTAAGGAGAATTACTCTAAAGACTATATACTTATAAATATATATATTTTATTACGAGGATGTATATTAAGATCCCTATGGTTGACGAATGTAAGGACATTAATTACCACTAATAGTACTAGGACTATTCCAACCTTACCGCTAAACAAGCATATCAATAATTCGCTCCATATTGGGTTTCTGCTTGGTATCGAACCTAGGACCTCTGAATGCGAGATAAGACAACTATCGCCTGCCTGCACGTTCCAGCACGCATACTACCACGGCCACCTCCACATCACCAAATAAATGATGTTTCGGTTGCCGTTCATATACCGTACTAGAACGTGCAGACACTCTCGAAACTTTAGATATATATATATCGTATGTCCTAAGATACCTTGGCACTGGCAAAGTTAGGTTATATCTATATAAGGGAGTAATGTAGCATTACTCCAAGCACTGGCCTAAGGAGAATTACTCTAAAGACTATATACTTATAAATATATATATTTTATTACGAGGATGTATATTAAGATCCCTATGGTTGACGAATGTAAGGACATTAATTACCACTAATAGTACTAGGACTATTCCAACCTTACCGCTAAACAAGCATATCAATAATTCGCTCCATATTGGGTTTCTGCTTGGTATCGAACCTAGGACCTCTGAATGCGAGATAAGACAACTATCGCCTGCCTGCACGTTCCAGCACGCATACTACCACGGCCACCTCCACATCACCAAATAAATGATGTTTCGGTTGCCGTTCGTATACCGTACTAGAACGTGCAGACACTCTCGAAACTTTAGATATATATATATCGTATGTCCTAAGATACCTTGGCACTGGCAAAGTTAGGTTATATCTATATAAGGGAGTAATGTAGCATTACTCCAAGCACTGGCCTAAGGAGAATTACTCTAAAGACTATATACTTATAAATATATATATTTTATTACGAGGATATATATTTAGATCCCTATGGTTGACGAATGTAAGGACATTAATTACCACTAATAGTACTAGGACTATTCCAACCTTACCGCTAAACAAGCATATCAATAATTCGCTCCATATTGGGTTTCTGCTTGGTATCGAACCTAGGACCTCTGAATGCGAGATAAGACAACTATCGCCTGCCTGCACGTTCCAGCACGCATACTACCACGGCCACCTCCACATCACCAAATAAATGATGTTTCGGTTGCCGTTCATATACCGTACTAGAACGTGCAGACACTCTCGAAACTTTAGATATATATATATCGTATGTCCTAAGATACCTTGGCACTGGCAAAGTTAGGTTATATCTATATAAGGGAGTAATGTAGCATTACTCCAAGCACTGGCCTAAGGAGAATTACTCTAAAGACTATATACTTATAAATATATATATTTTATTACGAGGATGTATATTAAGATCCCTATGGTTGACGAATGTAAGGACATTAATTACCACTAATAGTACTAGGACTATTCCAACCTTACCGCTAAACAAGCATATCAATAATTCGCTCCATATTGGGTTTCTGCTTGGTATCGAACCTAGGACCTCTGAATGCGAGATAAGACAACTATCGCCTGCCTGCACGTTCCAGCACGCATACTACCACGGCCACCTCCACATCACCAAATAAATGATGTTTCGGTTGCCGTTCATATACCGTACTAGAACGTGCAGACACTCTCGAAACTTTAGATATATATATATCGTATGTCCTAAGATACCTTGGCACTGGCAAAGTTAGGTTATATCTATATAAGGGAGTAATGTAGCATTACTCCAAGCACTGGCCTAAGGAGAATTACTCTAAAGACTATATACTTATAAATATATATATTTTATTACGAGGATGTATATTAAGATCCCTATGGTTGACGAATGTAAGGACATTAATTACCACTAATAGTACTAGGACTATTCCAACCTTACCGCTAGACAAGCATATCAATAATTCGCTCCATATTGGGTTTCTGCTTGGTATCGAACCTAGGACCTCTGAATGCGAGATAAGACAACTATCGCCTGCCTGCACGTTCCAGCACGCATACTACCACGGCCACCTCCACATCACCAAATAAATGATGTTTCGGTTGCCGTTCATATACCGTACTAGAACGTGCAGGCACTCTCGAAACTTTAGATATATATATATCGTATGTCCTAAGATACCTTGGCACTGGCAAAGTTAGGTTATATCTATATAAGGGAGTAATGTAGCATTACTCCAAGCACTGGCCTAAGGAGAATTACTCTAAAGACTATATACTTATAAATATATATATTTTATTACGAGGATGTATATTAAGATCCCTATGGTTGACGAATGTAAGGACATTAATTACCACTAATAGTACTAGGACTATTCCAACCTTACCGCTAAACAAGCATATCAATAATTCGCTCCATATTGGGTTTCTGCTTGGTATCGAACCTAGGACCTCTGAATGCGAGATAAGACAACTATCGCCTGCCTGCACGTTCCAGCACGCATACTACCACGGCCACCTCCACATCACCAAATAAATGATGTTTCGGTTGCCGTTCATATACCGTACTAGAACGTGCAGACACTCTCGAAACTTTAGATATATATATATCGTATGTCCTAAGATACCTTGGCACTGGCAAAGTTAGGTTATATCTATATAAGGGAGTAATGTAGCATTACTCCAAGCACTGGCCTAAGGAGAATTACTCTAAAGACTATATACTTATAAATATATATATTTTATTACGAGGATGTATATTAAGATCCCTATGGTTGACGAATGTAAGGACATTAATTACCACTAATAGTACTAGGACTATTCCAACCTTACCGCTAAACAAGCATATCAATAATTCGCTCCATATTGGGTTTCTGCTTGGTATCGAACCTAGGACCTCTGAATGCGAGATAAGACAACTATCGCCTGCCTGCACGTTCCAGCACGCATACTACCACGGCCACCTCCACATCACCAAATAAATGATGTTTCGGTTGCCGTTCATATACCGTACTAGAACGTGCAGACACTCTCGAAACTTTAGATATATATATATCGTATGTCCTAAGATACCTTGGCACTGGCAAAGTTAGGTTATATCTATATAAGGGAGTAATGTAGCATTACTCCAAGCACTGGCCTAAGGAGAATTACTCTAAAGACTATATACTTATAAATATATATATTTTATTACGAGGATGTATATTAAGATCCCTATGGTTGACGAATGTAAGGACATTAATTACCACTAATAGTACTAGGACTATTCCAACCTTACCGCTAAACAAGCATATCAATAATTCGCTCCATATTGGGTTTCTGCTTGGTATCGAACCTAGGACCTCTGAATGCGAGATAAGACAACTATCGCCTGCCTGCACGTTCCAGCACGCATACTACCACGGCCACCTCCACATCACCAAATAAATGATGTTTCGGTTGCCGTTCATATACCGTACTAGAACGTGCAGACACTCTCGAAACTTTAGATATATATATATATCGTATGTCCTAAGATACCTTGGCACTGGCAAAGTTAGGTTATATCTATATAAGGGAGTAATGTAGCATTACTCCAAGCACTGGCCTAAGGAGAATTACTCTAAAGACTATATACTTATAAATATATATATTTTATTACGAGGATGTATATTAAGATCCCTATGGTTGACGAATGTAAGGACATTAATTACCACTAATAGTACTAGGACTATTCCAACCTTACCGCTAAACAAGCATATCAATAATTCGCTCCATATTGGGTTTCTGCTTGGTATCGAACCTAGGACCTCTGAATGCGAGATAAGACAACTATCGCCTGCCTGCACGTTCCAGCACGCATACTACCACGGCCACCTCCACATCACCAAATAAATGATGTTTCGGTTGCCGTTCATATACCGTACTAGAACGTGCAGACACTCTCGAAACTTTAGATATATATATATCATATGTCCTAAGATACCTTGGCACTGGCAAAGTTAGGTTATATCTATATAAGGGAGTAATGTAGCATTACTCCAAGCACTGGCCTAAGGAGAATTACTCTAAAGACTATATACTTATAAATATATATATTTTATTACGAGGATGTATATTAAGATCCCTATGGTTGACGAATGTAAGGACATTAATTACCACTAATAGTACTAGGACTATTCCAACCTTACCGCTAAACAAGCATATCAATAATTCGCTCCATATTGGGTTTCTGCTTGGTATCGAACCTAGGACCTCTGAATGCGAGATAAGACAACTATCGCCTGCCTGCACGTTCCAGCACGCATACTACCACGGCCACCTCCACATCACCAAATAAATGATGTTTCGGTTGCCGTTCATATACCGTACTAGAACGTGCAGACACTCTCGAAACTTTAGATATATATATATCGTATGTCCTAAGATACCTTGGCACTGGCAAAGTTAGGTTATATCTATATAAGGGAGTAATGTAGCATTACTCCAAGCACTGGCCTAAGGAGAATTACTCTAAAGACTATATACTTATAAATATATATATTTTATTACGAGGATGTATATTAAGATCCCTATGGTTGACGAATGTAAGGACATTAATTACCACTAATAGTACTAGGACTATTCCAACCTTACCGCTAAACAAGCATATCAATAATTCGCTCCATATTGGGTTTCTGCTTGGTATCGAACCTAGGACCTCTGAATGCGAGATAAGACAACTATCGCCTGCCTGCACGTTCCAGCACGCATACTACCACGGCCACCTCCACATCACCAAATAAATGATGTTTCGGTTGCCGTTCATATACCGTACTAGAACGTGCAGACACTCTCGAAACTTTAGATATATATATATCGTATGTCCTAAGATACCTTGGCACTGGCAAAGTTAGGTTATATCTATATAAGGGAGTAATGTAGCATTACTCCAAGCACTGGCCTAAGGAGAATTACTCTAAAGACTATATACTTATAAATATATATATTTTATTACGAGGATGTATATTAAGATCCCTATGGTTGACGAATGTAAGGACATTAATTACCACTAATAGTACTAGGACTATTCCAACCTTACCGCTAAACAAGCATATCAATAATTCGCTCCATATTGGGTTTCTGCTTGGTATCGAACCTAGGACCTCTGAATGCGAGATAAGACAACTATCGCCTGCCTGCACGTTCCAGCACGCATACTACCACGGCCACCTCCACATCACCAAATAAATGATGTTTCGGTTGCCGATCATATACCGTACTAGAACGTGCAGACACTCTCGAAACTTTAGATATATATATATCGTATGTTCTAAGATACCTTGGCACTGGCAAAGTTAGGTTATATCTATATAAGGGAGTAATGTAGCATTACTCCAAGCACTGGCCTAAGGAGAATTACTCTAAAGACTATATACTTATAAATATATATATTTTATTACGAGGATGTATATTAAGATCCCTATGGTTGACGAATGTAAGGACATTAATTACCACTAATAGTACTAGGACTATTCCAACCTTACCGCTAAACAAGCATATCAATAATTCGCTCCATATTGGGTTTCTGCTTGGTATCGAACCTAGGACCTCTGAATGCGAGATAAGACAACTATCGCCTGCCTGCACGTTCCAGCACGCATACTACCACGGCCACCTCCACATCACCAAATAAATGATGTTTCGGTTGCTGTTCATATACCGTACTAGAACGTGCAGACACTCTCGAAACTTTAGATATATATATATCGTATGTCCTAAGATACCTTGGCACTGGCAAAGTTAGGTTATATCTATATAAGGGAGTAATGTAGCATTACTCCAAGCACTGGCCTAAGGAGAATTACTCTAAAGACTATATACTTATAAATATATATATTTTATTACGAGGATGTATGTTAAGATCCCTATGGTTGACGAATGTAAGGACATTAATTACCACTAATAGTACTAGGACTATTCCAACCTTACCGCTAAACAAGCATATCAATAATTCGCTCCATATTGGGTTTCTGCTTGGTATCGAACCTAGGACCTCTGAATGCGAGATAAGACAACTATCGCCTGCCTGCACGTTCCAGCACGCATACTACCACGGCCACCTCCACATCACCAAATAAATGATGTTTCGGTTGCCGTTCATATACCGTACTAGAACGTGCAGACACTCTCGAAACTTTAGATATATATATATCGTATGTCCTAAGATACCTTGGCACTGGCAAAGTTAGGTTATATCTATATAAGGGAGTAATGTAGCATTACTCCAAGCACTGGCCTAAGGAGAATTACTCTAAAGACTATATGCTTATAAATATATATATTTTATTACGAGGATGTATATTAAGATCCCTATGGTTGACGAATGTAAGGACATTAATTACCACTAATAGTACTAGGACTATTCCAACCTTACCGCTAAACAAGCATATCAATAATTCGCTCCATATTGGGTTTCTGCTTGGTATCGAACCTAGGACCTCTGAATGCGAGATAAGACAACTATCGCCTGCCTGCACGTTCCAGCACGCATACTACCACGGCCACCTCCACATCACCAAATAAATGATGTTTCGGTTGCCGTTCATATACCGTACTAGAACGTGCAGACACTCTCGAAACTTTAGATATATATATATCGTATGTCCTAAGATACCTTGGCACTGGCAAAGTTAGGTTATATCTATATAAGGGAGTAATGTAGCATTACTCCAAGCACTGGCCTAAGGAGAATTACTCTAAAGACTATATACTTATAAATATATATATTTTATTACGAGGATGTATATTAAGATAGCTATGGTTGACGAATGTAAGGACATTAATTACCACTAATAGTACTAGGACTATTCCAACCTTACCGCTAAACAAGCATATCAATAATTCGCTCCATATTGGGTTTCTGCTTGGTATCGAACCTAGGACCTCTGAATGCGAGATAAGACAACTATCGCCTGCCTGCACGTTTCAGCACGCATACTACCACGGCCACCTCCACATCACCAAATAAATGATGTTTCGGTTGCCGTTCATATACCGTACTAGAACGTGCAGACACTCTCGAAACTTTAGATATATATATATCGTATGTCCTAAGATACCTTGGCACTGGCAAAGTTAGGTTATATCTATATAAGGGAGTAATGTAGCATTACTCCAAGCACTGGCCTAAGGAGAATTACTCTAAAGACTATATACTTATAAATATATATATTTTATTACGAGGATGTATATTAAGATCCCTATGGTTGACGAATGTAAGGACATTAATTACCACTAATAGTACTAGGACTATTCCAACCTTACCGCTAAACAAGCATATCAATAATTCGCTCCATATTGGGTTTCTGCTTGGTATCGAACCTAGGACCTCTGAATGCGAGATAAGACAACTATCGCCTGCCTGCACGTTCCAGCACGCATACTACCACGGCCACCTCCACATCACCAAATAAATGATGTTTCGGTTGCCGTTCATATACCGTACTAGAACGTGCAGACACTCTCGAAACTTTAGATATATATATATCGTATGTCCTAAGATACCTTGGCACTGGCAAAGTTAGGTTATATCTATATAAGGGAGTAATGTAGCATTACTCCAAGCACTGGCCTAAGGAGAATTACTCTAAAGACTATATACTTATAAATATATATATTTTATTACGAGGATGTATATTAAGATCCCTATGGTTGACGAATGTAAGGACATTAATTACCACTAATAGTACTAGGACTATTCCAACCTTACCGCTAAACAAGCATATCAATAATTCGCTCCATATTGGGTTTCTGCTTGGTATCGAACCTAGGACCTCTGAATGCGAGATAAGACAACTATCGCCTGCCTGCACGTTCCAGCACGCATACTACCACGGCCACCTCCACATCACCAAATAAATGATGTTTCGGTTGCCGTTCATATACCGTACTAGAACGTGCAGACACTCTCGAAACTTTAGATATATATATATATCGTATGTCCTAAGATACCTTGGCACTGGCAAAGTTAGGTTATATCTATATAAGGGAGTAATGTAGCATTACTCCAAGCACTGGCCTAAGGAGAATTACTCTAAAGACTATATACTTATAAATATATATATTTTATTACGAGGATGTATATTAAGATCCCTATGGTTGACGAATGTAAGGACATTAATTACCACTAATAGTACTAGGACTATTCCAACCTTACCGCTAAACAAGCATATCAATAATTCGCTCCATATTGGGTTTCTGCTTGGTATCGAACCTAGGACCTCTGAATGCGAGATAAGACAACTATCGCCTGCCTGCACGTTCCAGCACGCATACTACCACGGCCACCTCCACATCACCAAATAAATGATGTTTCGGTTGCCGTTCATATACCGTACTAGAACGTGCAGACACTCTCGAAACTTTAGATATATATATATATCGTATGTCCTAAGATACCTTGGCACTGGCAAAGTTAGGTTATATCTATATAAGGGAGTAATGTAGCATTACTCCAAGCACTGGCCTAAGGAGAATTACTCTAAAGACTATATACTTATAAATATATATATTTTATTACGAGGATGTATATTAAGATCCCTATGGTTGACGAATGTAAGGACATTAATTACCACTAATAGTACTAGGACTATTCCAACCTTACCGCTAAACAAGCATATCAATAATTCGCTCCATATTGGGTTTCTGCTTGGTATCGAACCTAGGACCTCTGAATGCGAGATAAGACAACTATCGCCTGCCTGCACGTTCCAGCACGCATACTACCACGGCCACCTCCACATCACCAAATAAATGATGTTTCGGTTGCCGTTCATATACCGTACTAGAACGTGCAGACACTCTCGAAACTTTAGATATATATATATATCGTATGTCCTAAGATACCTTGGCACTGGCAAAGTTAGGTTATATCTATATAAGGGAGTAATGTAGCATTACTCCAAGCACTGGCCTAAGGAGAATTACTCTAAAGACTATATACTTATAAATATATATATTTTATTACGAGGATGTATATTAAGATCCCTATGGTTGACGAATGTAAGGACATTAATTACCACTAATAGTACTAGGACTATTCCAACCTTACCGCTAAACAAGCATATCAATAATTCGCTCCATATTGGGTTTCTGCTTGGTATCGAACCTAGGACCTCTGAATGCGAGATAAGACAACTATCGCCTGCCTGCACGTTCCAGCACGCATACTACCACGGCCACCTCCACATCACCAAATAAATGATGTTTCGGTTGCCGTTCATATACCGTACTAGAACGTGCAGACACTCTCGAAACTTTAGATATATATATATCGTATGTCCTAAGATACCTTGGCACTGGCAAAGTTAGGTTATATCTATATAAGGGAGTAATGTAGCATTACTCCAAGCACTGGCCTAAGGAGAATTACTCTAAAGACTATATACTTATAAATATATATATTTTATTACGAGGATGTATATTAAGATCCCTATGGTTGACGAATGTAAGGACATTAATTACCACTAATAGTACTAGGACTATTCCAACCTTACCGCTAAACAAGCATATCAATAATTCGCTCCATATTGGGTTTCTGCTTGGTATCGAACCTAGGACCTCTGAATGCGAGATAAGACAACTATCGCCTGCCTGCACGTTCCAGCACGCATACTACCACGGCCACCTCCACATCACCAAATAAATGATGTTTCGGTTGCCGTTCATATACCGTACTAGAACGTGCAGACACTCTCGAAACTTTAGATATATATATATCGTATGTCCTAAGATACCTTGGCACTGGCAAAGTTAGGTTATATCTATATAAGGGAGTAATGTAGCATTACTCCAAGCACTGGCCTAAGGAGAATTACTCTAAAGACTATATACTTATAAATATATATATTTTATTACGAGGATGTATATTAAGATCCCTATGGTTGACGAATGTAAGGACATTAATTACCACTAATAGTACTAGGACTATTCCAACCTTACCGCTAAACAAGCATATCAATAATTCGCTCCATATTGGGTTTCTGCTTGGTATCGAACCTAGGACCTCTGAATGCGAGATAAGACAACTATCGCCTGCCTGCACGTTCCAGCACGCATACTACCACGGCCACCTCCACATCACCAAATAAATGATGTTTCGGTTGCCGTTCATATACCGTACTAGAACGTGCAGACACTCTCGAAACTTTAGATATATATATATCGTATGTCCTAAGATACCTTGGCACTGGCAAAGTTAGGTTATATCTATATAAGGGAGTAATGTAGCATTACTCCAAGCACTGGCCTAAGGAGAATTACTCTAAAGACTATATACTTATAAATATATATATTTTATTACGAGGATGTATATTAAGATCCCTATGGTTGACGAATGTAAGGACATTAATTACCACTAATAGTACTAGGACTATTCCAACCTTACCGCTAAACAAGCATATCAATAATTCGCTCCATATTGGGTTTCTGCTTGGTATCGAACCTAGGACCTCTGAATGCGAGATAAGACAACTATCGCCTGCCTGCACGTTCCAGCACGCATACTACCACGGCCACCTCCACATCACCAAATAAATGATGTTTCGGTTGCCGTTCATATACCGTACTAGAACGTGCAGACACTCTCGAAACTTTAGATATATATATATATCGTATGTCCTAAGATACCTTGGCACTGGCAAAGTTAGGTTATATCTATATAAGGGAGTAATGTAGCATTACTCCAAGCACTGGCCTAAGGAGAATTACTCTAAAGACTATATACTTATAAATATATATATTTTATTACGAGGATGTATATTAAGATCCCTATGGTTGACGAATGTAAGGACATTAATTACCACTAATAGTACTAGGACTATTCCAACCTTACCGTTAAACAAGCATATCAATAATTCGCTCCATATTGGGTTTCTGCTTGGTATCGAACCTAGGACCTCTGAATGCGAGATAAGACAACTATCGCCTGCCTGCACGTTCCAGCACGCATGCTACCACGGCCACCTCCACATCACCAAATAAATGATGTTTCGGTTGCCGTTCATATACCGTACTAGAACGTGCAGACACTCTCGAAACTTTAGATATATATATATATCGTATGTCCTAAGATACCTTGGCACTGGCAAAGTTAGGTTATATCTATATAAGGGAGTAATGTAGCATTACTCCAAGCACTGGCCTAAGGAGAATTACTCTAAAGACTATATACTTATAAATATATATATTTTATTACGAGGATGTATATTAAGATCCCTATGGTTGACGAATGTAAGGACATTAATTACCACTAATAGTACTAGGACTATTCCAACCTTACCGCTAAACAAGCATATCAATAATTCGCTCCATATTGGGTTTCTGCTTGGTATCGAACCTAGGACCTCTGAATGCGAGATAAGACAACTATCGCCTGCCTGCACGTTCCAGCACGCATACTACCACGGCCACCTCCACATCACCAAATAAATGATGTTTCGGTTGCCGTTCATATACCGTACTAGAACGTGCAGACACTCTCGAAACTTTAGATATATATATATATCGTATGTCCTAAGATACCTTGGCACTGGCAAAGTTAGGTTATATCTATATAAGGGAGTAATGTAGCATTACTCCAAGCACTGGCCTAAGGAGAATTACTCTAAAGACTATATACTTATAAATATATATATTTTATTACGAGGATGTATATTAAGATCCCTATGGTTGACGAATGTAAGGACATTAATTACCACTAATAGTACTAGGACTATTCCAACCTTACCGCTAAACAAGCATATCAATAATTCGCTCCATATTGGGTTTCTGCTTGGTATCGAACCTAGGACCTCTGAATGCGAGATAAGACAACTATCGCCTGCCTGCACGTTCCAGCACGCATACTACCACGGCCACCTCCACATCACCAAATAAATGATGTTTCGGTTGCCGTTCATATACCGTACTAGAACGTGCAGACACTCTCGAAACTTTAGATATATATATATATCGTATGTCCTAAGATACCTTGGCACTGGCAAAGTTAGGTTATATCTATATAAGGGAGTAATGTAGCATTACTCCAAGCACTGGCCTAAGGAGAATTACTCTAAAGACTATATACTTATAAATATATATATTTTATTACGAGGATGTATATTAAGATCCCTATGGTTGACGAATGTAAGGACATTAATTACCACTAATAGTACTAGGACTATTCCAACCTTACCGCTAAACAAGCATATCAATAATTCGCTCCATATTGGGTTTCTGCTTGGTATCGAACCTAGGACCTCTGAATGCGAGATAAGACAACTATCGCCTGCCTGCACGTTCCAGCACGCATACTACCACGGCCACCTCCACAT
The DNA here is from genome assembly GCA_028554795.2 of Sinohyriopsis cumingii. Classification (NCBI taxonomy): domain Eukaryota; kingdom Metazoa; phylum Mollusca; class Bivalvia; order Unionida; family Unionidae; genus Sinohyriopsis; species Sinohyriopsis cumingii. The sequence goes on from JAPYKE020000293.1 coordinate 29,591, forward strand.
CACCAAATAAATGATGTTTCGGTTGCCGTTCATATACCGTACTAGAACGTGCAGACACTCTCGAAACTTTAGATATATATATATATCGTATGTCCTAAGATACCTTGGCACTGGCAAAGTTAGGTTATATCTATATAAGGGAGTAATGTAGCATTACTCCAAGCACTGGCCTAAGGAGAATTACTCTAAAGACTATATACTTATAAATATATATATTTTATTACGAGGATGTATATTAAGATCCCTATGGTTGACGAATGTAAGGACATTAATTACCACTAATAGTACTAGGACTATTCCAACCTTACCGCTAAACAAGCATATCAATAATTCGCTCCATATTGGGTTTCTGCTTGGTATCGAACCTAGGACCTCTGAATGCGAGATAAGACAACTATCGCCTGCCTGCACGTTCCAGCACGCATACTACCACGGCCACCTCCACATCACCAAATAAATGATGTTTCGGTTGCCGTTCATATACCGTACTAGAACGTGCAGACACTCTCGAAACTTTAGATATATATATATATATCGTATGTCCTAAGATACCTTGGCACTGGCAAAGTTAGGTTATATCTATATAAGGGAGTAATGTAGCATTACTCCAAGCACTGGCCTAAGGAGAATTACTCTAAAGACTATATACTTATAAATATATATATTTTATTACGAGGATGTATATTAAGATCCCTATGGTTGACGAATGTAAGGACATTAATTACCACTAATAGTACTAGGACTATTCCAACCTTACCGCTAAACAAGCATATCAATAATTCGCTCCATATTGGGTTTCTGCTTGGTATCGAACCTAGGACCTCTGAATGCGAGATAAGACAACTATCGCCTGCCTGCACGTTCCAGCACGCATACTACCACGGCCACCTCCACATCACCAAATAAATGATGTTTCGGTTGCCGTTCATATACCGTACTAGAACGTGCAGACACTCTCGAAACTTTAGATATATATATATATATCGTATGTCCTAAGATACCTTGGCACTGGCAAAGTTAGGTTATATCTATATAAGGGAGTAATGTAGCATTACTCCAAGCACTGGCCTAAGGAGAATTACTCTAAAGACTATATACTTATAAATATATATATTTTATTACGAGGATGTATATTAAGATCCCTATGGTTGACGAATGTAAGGACATTAATTACCACTAATAGTACTAGGACTATTCCAACCTTACCGCTAAACAAGCATATCAATAATTCGCTCCATATTGGGTTTCTGCTTGGTATCGAACCTAGGACCTCTGAATGCGAGATAAGACAACTATCGCCTGCCTGCACGTTCCAGCACGCATACTACCACGGCCACCTCCACATCACCAAATAAATGATGTTTCGGTTGCCGTTCATATACCGTACTAGAACGTGCAGACACTCTCGAAACTTTAGATATATATATATATCGTATGTCCTAAGATACCTTGGCACTGGCAAAGTTAGGTTATATCTATATAAGGGAGTAATGTAGCATTACTCCAAGCACTGGCCTAAGGAGAATTACTCTAAAGACTATATACTTATAAATATATATATTTTATTACGAGGATGTATATTAAGATCCCTATGGTTGACGAATGTAAGGACATTAATTACCACTAATAGTACTAGGACTATTCCAACCTTACCGCTAAACAAGCATATCAATAATAGTAGTGAAGGGGGACACTTTACGTATAATGGGAATTAGCATTAAAAACACCCTTGGGACACTTTACGTATAAGGGAAATTTAACATGGAGAAAAATCGTGGGACACTTTACGTACAAGGGGAATTAACATGGAGAAAAATCGTGGGACACTTTACGTACAAGGGAATTTAACATGGGAATAAATCGTGGGATACTATACGTACAAGGGAAATTTAACATGGGATTTTTTTTTTAAAAAGTTTTTTTAAAATTTAAATTTAAATTTAAATTTAAAAAAGGGGTATGCAATTCAAAGACTATCTCTTTTCGAGAAATATGGCTGGCCCTGAAAAGGGCCTTTGGGTTTTTTCTTCTTCTTTTAACTTTTTAACTTCTTCCACCATCCTCTTATTTTGTCCATCATTCCTTTCTTCTTTTTCTTTTCTGTTTCCGGCAACCAGTCCGGGTGGCCCATGGCCCGGAACTTCTCTTGGATTTTCATCCAGTTTGTGTTCAGTTTTTCAAATTCATCCCTTTTTTTTCTATTTTCTTCTTCTTTTCTTTCCTTTAACCACTTTTCTTTGATCTTCTTGACCTCTTCGGTCAGCACATTCCTCATTAGTTCTTCAGCTTTCTTAAGTTTTTCTAACCCCCACTTCGCGAAACACCAATCTGTCCATTCTGCAATGTCTTCTAGAAAGCACCTTGCACTCGTCACATGATCTATCGCTTCTTTTAACTTACCCACTTTGACATACGGTGGGTTAATTAAACCTCTGATTCTCTTCTCCTCATCATCTATCATTTCTTTTACAATATTTACGGATAAGTGGAGGCTGGTTACTTGTCTTGAGACGAAGTCTTTTGTCACTGCATACCTCCATTCCTGTTCAACCCTTTCTACTACACTCAATCCATCTACCATCCAATACCAACTTCCCATAAGATCGTTGTATAAAGCTGAAGCTGCTGGCATCTTCTTGTTTGCTTATTCCGTAGAATGGGTTCCAATGGCCAACACTGTTAGTTTTATACTCAAAGCGCGAACGTGAAGGAAAACATCCCCCTAAAACATAAAATGGATCTTACCTAGATGATGACCAAACATCGCGCGGACGTGAAGGAAAACATCCCCCTACTTTCTCATTTCATATAATAAAACCCTAACTATACTCTTCACATACGCTAAGAAACCCATAATCTACTATTCACACAAACTTACCTGAGCTCTTACAAACACACAAACACACAAACGCATACCCTCACACTATCTTAAAAAAGAGTTAGTGTTTATATACACACTACTCTACCTACACACATTGGCAAATCGATCGTTATTTCTTTTCTAGAGTATTGGGTAGCCCTGAAAAGGGCTGTTTTTTTAAACTCCAGATGCACCTATCTAATGGTTGCACCTTCCTGGCCTGGCGCCGCACACGCATCTTCTTCCCCAGTCTTCTTTCACCTTTCTTCTGGGGAGCGCAGAGGGAGGATGATTCGCTTCAGCACCCCAATCCTCTGTTTCAGGAATATTAAACGACATCATCTCTTCTCTTTTCTTTTCCTCCTCTTCCCTCTGTCTTCTCTCCTCTTCTTCCTTCTTTACTCTTGCTTCTTCTACTATAGCCTCCGCTGATAGTTCGTTTACTATCCGCCTGGCATATTCCAGGTGCATCTGGAGTTCTAACAGTTTCACTATTCTGCTAGTCATTCTTCTGGCTGTGTTGATCAATCAACAAGGGTAGCTGGACTGCCGAACGAGTTTCAATTTATACTGAAAGCGCGAACGTGAAGGAAAACATCCCCTAAAAACATAAAATTCATCTTACCTAGATCATTAACCAGAACAACGCGCGGACCTAAAAGAAACACTCGCTCACTTTTTTATGCTACCCATCACTTCAATAGACTATCCACATACGCAAAGCAATCCAATCTAACCCCAAATATACACCTCAAACAGCCCAAAAAACTAACATCATTTTAATCTACTATCCACACCAACCTACTTTATCACTTACAAACACAAACACACAAACACATACCCTCATATTTTTAAAGAAAGAGTCAGTGTTTATTTTCACACTACTCTACCTACGCACATTGGCAAATTAATAGTTATTTCTTTTCTAGAGTATTGGGTAGCCCTGAAAAGGGCTGTTTTTTGTTTTGCTATGGCATTCTTTTTTCAGTTTCTAAGAATGCGATGTCCTCTGAGGATAGACTTTCTGGCAATAGGTCTGCTTCTTCGGAAAGAGAAGAAGAATTCTTTGGTGTCGATACGACAATCGACAAAGCCTCTGTCAGCTTCAGGTTGCTGCTGCTGCTGTTGCTGTTGTTGTTGCTGCTGTTGCTGCTGTCTCTGAAGTCTGTACTTCTCTGTCCATTCTTCTTTCTCCCTGTTCATTTCTTCTCTGAAGAGCTCTTCTATCAGGTCTTCAGTGATTTTTAACATTCTCACATTCTCTATTTCTTCTGGTTTCGGTATCAGACTGTGTCTGACCCTATGCAAATTCACGTAGGCTTCGTTGAGCTTAGCTAGTTTGGAGCACATCTTCTTAGGAGGATGAGTCGACAATGGATGGCTAGACTGGGAACAACCCGGTTCTTAAAGTGAAAGCGCGGACGTGAAGGAAAACATCCCCCACACGGTTTTCGAGCCGCAACGTTCATGAGAGGGATAGTAAGAAATGAAAGAGCATCAATCCAACATTCTTATAGCTAAACAAAAGACAAAGGCATTTTTTTCTAAACACAACATTTTTTATTCAAAAAATCACTTAACACTAAACAACAACATTTTTAACAATAATCCAACACTATAACATCAAACAATTTTTTTTCAAATCACAAACATTCTTTTCTTCAATTACTAACTACTTTTTGAACAAGGCTGACAACGTTGTGAATGAAATTGTGATTTCCACTGTTGGAAATCATTAGGCCATTGATGGACACTACGTTTCCTAGCTTGAGACAAAAGATAAGCATAATGGTCACAAAACCATCTATCTACTTTCACATCGTTTCTAGCAGAAGAACGAGGATCGAAATGAGTCACTAAATGTTCTAAGGAATAGCCCAGGCTGCGATGATGCAGAAAATACACACAGTACTGTCCACACACCAAGGAATCTGTGCCTTGTAATTTCACATTATTGAATCGGGTGGTTTGAGCATTTCTTCTCATAAAGTCAATGATATCGTTTTCCAAAGGGGGCAATCCGTACGAATCGAAATATTCCACACATCCTTCTTGAGGAAAGTAGACGGCTACCCAGTGGGTTCCTGGGAGATGACTGTCGTCCGTGTTGATCACGTAAGCTTGATGGTCTTTAGGTTTGCGATGAGGGAGTTCATCTTTAGCACAGACGACGGGATTCCAAGAAGACGTATACGAACTGTGGTTCAAAAGGTAATAAAGTTCCCAGGTATCCATTGTTTTGTGTTTGTTTTCTTCTTCACAGGTAATAATACGTCGTCAATTCGATCCTGACTTTTTGCTTGAAAATGTCTGACGAATAAACGGTTATTCGTTCTGTTTCCTCACTCTGATTCAGGAGAGCTTCGATACGATGGATCTCTTGAGTGGTTAATGCTGGACAAGAATGTTCACGCAAGTCTTTATACCACTGGTGCAACACGTCTTTGTTCGAGATGAGACTCCAAGCTTCGTCCAGATACTCGTCCAATTTTTCTTCTTGACTTAACATTAGGCATTTATCGTGTTGAATTTGACTGGGATGATCGTTTTGACATCCATAACAATTTTTCTTGATCAATTCCGTCATTTTGTCGACCAAGTGTTTGGCAAAACAGGAGACTAAATGGGCTTCTTGTTCTGGCCATCTCGACTTCATCAAAACTTCTTCGTCTTTGTCTTGAGATTCTTCTCCTTCCACGGTCTCCTCACATTCCATCTCCAAAGTTTCTCCACTAGGTAAAGAGGGATAACAGTCTTCCATAGCTTCTAATAATCTAGAATGACTTCTCTCAAACTGTTGATTTCTATGGTATTATCGAATTCTGCATACAGGATGACGTTCACTGTCTGTTTCAGTTGTTCTGCAAACTGAAGTTCCACACGAATCTGGCCTGATTTTATAGGGTGGAAATGTCCCTCGTCGCTGCCTTGGTCTGGAGTGAAATCGAAAGCCCACAAAGCATAGCCTCCTACATAATCCTCATACTCAATACCGTGACTGGTGTTGGTTCCTAACTGACCGGTGGCTTCGTACAGGGACAAGTACGATCTCAAGTAATTCTTGCTTTTGGGATCAAAGTCAGGTTCGAAAGGTCGGGTACACAAGGTCTTGCCATCACGACTGACTTCGACTTTCTTCACTAAAAAGTGTTGAAAGTTGAAAGGATTTTCTTTGAAGGCTCCGTTGAAGGCTGAATTCGAGACCATACCAAGGATTAAACGCTTGGGTAACTGTCCTTGGAACAGATGATCTTCGGTTATGGATTGAAGGTTAGTGGGAATGGTGAACGTTTTCACTTCCACACGTCGGATGGGATACTTGGCGGTCGTTCTGCTCAACGTTTGACTGATTTCGTTTGCCACTTTAGGTAACACTTCTACGCGTCGTACGTAGAGTTTGGCCTCCTGGATTATGCTTTTAGGAGCCTTAGCAGAATCAGCAGCCATCAAATGGAAAGCGGCACTGCTGCGATTCAGTCTCAAGCGGACATTCACCCCGTTCAGCAAATATTTCTCTTGCAACCACATGTCCAAATGCAAACGATCCATCAGTTCTAAACTTTTCTTGTTTATGATTTTGTCTGCTCTTGCCTCAAAGCTGGAATTGGATGTATCTGTTTTTTCTAACTTGCCCGCTTCGTCAGCTACCCACAGCACGCAGGCATTGAGATGACTATCCTTGGCATCTATTCCGTACGTCAAGAGATTTTCCAAGTAGGCACGGTAAGGGTAAGTATCCATGCTGCTGCTGACTAGTTTGTTATTCAAGTACAAATCCACTGAACTGAACAAGGAATGCATGAAATTGTTGACGGGACCTATTTCGTCATCGTCTTTTACTTCATCACCATCCTTATCTAGAACTTGGACTTTCAAGTACAAGTAACTGCTATTCAGATCGATGTAATCTTCGGGCTGTCCTTTGATTTCAAACTCGATGGGAGCGGAATCGGTCAGTGAGGAGACGGGATGAAATTCCACCCATTGGGATTCTTGCATGGTCATCATGGTGGGGGGCATGGCAAACAGATCCAGTTCCGTCTTGGAACAAGCGCAAGACTCTCGGTGCATCATTTTGTTCTGTGTTTCAATAATCGAAAACGTCTAAGTCTCGAACGGTTCTTCTTTTCTTGGCCTTTCTCGCTTGAAGTCTGGTGAAAGGGTGTTTTCTTCTTCGTCGTCTCTTTCTGCCTTGTCCTTGCTGAATGCTTGACTCGGTAGCGTGCAGGGCATTTATAGGTGTCTCTCGTCGGCCCAAAATGTCTTTGCCCGTTTGCAGCAAGACATTTTTGCCAGCCCTCATGAAGGCTTCTTTAGGGTTTTGTTTGTCGATGATGACATTTTGGAGAAATTCTTTGCCTTGTGTCAGTGCCGCATCTTTCAAGGCGTGCAATCCGCGTGTCACCATCGGTTTCAACACCGGGGCCACCGAACGAAAGGCCGATTTTAACATGTCTCCTAAACCGTGTCCTCGTTGTCGAGCCACCCCTCGGTACACTGGATACATGACTTAAGAGTCGTGAGAGAACCGTTTTCGAAAATGGAGTTTCACCGTGACTTTTCCTTTGGTGAATGGAATATCTTGTCCCAGATCTCCTTTTATAGTAATGTTGACCGTGTCCAAATACGACTTGCTGACAGGTAAATAGTGAGGATGGACAAATTCGCGGTGGACGTGGTAAGTGTTTCCACCTTCCTCGTCAGCGTTCGTGGCAGAATCCACTTTGAAAGGAATGACACGCAGTAACGGCACGGAGGTGTGTCCCACCACGTTATATTCCACCACATCGGAATACACGAACATCAAATTCAGTCCTTGGTTCAGTTCTACCGGGGTACGAAAATACTTGGCAAAAGAATCGTTGTCGAAAATGCCTGATGATTCGCCTTTTTGTTCTACATGCTTCCTCAGTTCCATGTCACCACCCAACATGTCAAACAATCCAGGATGAAATACAATGGTTACGATTTTAGACCGTTCAAATTTCATCAAGAAGCGACGAGCTACTTTGTGGTACTCCATGGTGACACTTTTGTTCCTGACATTGGCATTGACATTGGCATTCTTAAAAGCTTCCCCAAACACACTATTAAACTTGGTAGCCATGGTGTTGACCAAATGTTGACCACTGAAATAATAGCCTGCGGGAATCATAAAGATGTAGGTCCACGTTTTAGTTTTCTCATTATAGGTTTTATTGGTATATGTGCTACTAGTCTTATCCAACTCTTGTTGCAAATGTGAGTCATGAACTTCCACCGTAAAAGTATTTTGATTGTTAATGACATTGAGGACTTGGGTCGGGTGAATCATTTCTACCAAAGCCACTTCCCAATGGGCTTCGTGATCTAACGGGATGGCTTGAGGTAATTTGGCCGTGTAACAGCACAACTTGTTGTTGGGAAACACCTCCATGGAACTGTCACTGGGTAAGGTTAAGTAAAATTGGTTTTGGTGACTCATAATTCTAGAGTTCTGTGGCTGTCTGAGGGGATATTACTGGATGTCAGAGGCGTGTCTCCGCCCAAAATGGGGTTCTGGTTGTGGTTGTTGTTGTTGGAGTGGTGACTGGCACTGGCACTGGACACAACGTTCCCGTTCGAGGAGAATTTCAGGGAGGGGTTGGGAAGCAGGTAACCGATGCAACTGCTCAATAAAATGGTCCACAATTGTTTATCTCCTTGTTGCAAACTCAAATTGGCAATGGCTGCCCCGATGACACAATACACCACGAAGATTTGGCAGAAAAAGACGATTTGCGTTTTAGGCACACGTTCTCCACACCACACCCACAAAGGTTGTTTTTGTAAATCTTGCACAGAAGAACTAGGGGAAGAAGGAGTGGTCGACGTAGCTGCGTCTGATGTGTGAAAGGGCATGATGGTCACTTCTTCTTTTTATAGTCGATGACTTGCGAAGCGTCGATCCAAGAATCGAAACTGGGTGGATATCCTTTCCAACGTACTTTGACTTCTTTGACACGTCGTTTGCCCACTTTACGGGTTCTGCGTTCGAGAATGCTTTCGATGTCGTACACGTCGTCTTCTTTTTTGGTGACACGTTGTAACTCGGGCAAATAAAACGTTCCTTTGAGTACTTCTCCGTTCATGTCTTCCAATTTATAGACGGCAGGATGACGGCCATGTACTCGTCCAGTGACGCGAAACAGTTCGGTCGTCCAGTTAGGTAAGTAACCTTTGTCGAAAGTGCGTTTGGTTTTGCCAATGCGCACCCAATCTCCTACGGTCAACTCTCCACTTTTCTTGGGGACAGCCCTCGTCGGGGACGTACCGAACAGGCGCTCGAACACCAGCACTTCGTTGTCGGGAGTCACGTCTTGCGGGGCACGTCCGATGCTTCGATGGTAAGATTGGTTGTACGCTTGCACCAGGTGCGGTAAGATGTCGATGTACTTCAGAGTGTGGTGATGCGTAAAATATTTCCACATGCGTTCTTTCAAAGTGCGTTGAAAACGTTCCACGATGCTGGCTTTGGTTTCGGGATTCTCGGTGGTAAAAAAATGAATGTCACGTTTCTTTAATTCTTTTTGGAAAGCTTGGTTCAGAAATTCGGTGCCTTTGTCCGTTTGCCATCGAAGAGGGCGACGACCGCTTTGTTTCAACACCCGTTGCAGGGCTCGCACTAACTCGCTGCTGGATTTGGAAGTCAAAGGCACGACCCAGGCAAATTTGGAAAAGACGTCGATGACACAAAACAAATATTTGTAACCACGATTGTAGCTGGCCAAATGAGAGACATCGGCTAAATCGGCTTGCCATTGATGATCGATGCCTTCCACTCGGGTGCGACTTCTGGCAAACTTGCGTCGAATGGGTTTGTGTAAAGTGTAGGTAGCTTGTTCTTGTAACCATCGTTGCACTTGAGGTAAACGGAGACTTTTCAGTCGAGTTTTGGCAGCACGATACAATTTTTGAACTCCTGCGTAACCTGCAGGATGGGAGGGATCGTAGTAAATGCTAGCTAAGACTTTTTCCATTTTTTGCTGTGTTAATAAGTCACCCACTCTTCGGTGATGCTACTTTGGGTGGGTCGAAAGGGTGGTTTGGAAATGGATTTACGTGTCCGATGGGCTACGGGAGTAGAAGTAGAAGGTAGTGGTGGTGGTGGAGGTGGCAATGGAATGGCTTTGGTTTTCTTTTCTTTTTTCGCTTCTGGTTTCCCTTCTTTCTTTTTCACTTCTGTCGAAGGAGGCGTGGACATCATCTTTTTAACCCAAGCTTTCATTTCTTCTCGTTGGGGTGTGGGGGACGGGGTCAACAAGGATGTTGCAATCTTACTCGAAATGGGAGCTGCTGACGGTGTTTGAAACACTTCGCGCATCTCTTCTTCCTCAGGTCTTTGTGGGGTAGCATCTTTGGTGACCCTTGGGGATGGTAGTGGTGGTGGGGGTAATGATGATGATGGTGCTGGACTTTTCATCAAGGTCTTAAAATCTTTCAGAGTGGGTAAAGCTGTTTCGTCTAAAGCTTTCTGGTGAAAGAGTTGCAGTCGTTGCAAGAGTTCACCGTACTTTTGCGATTTTTCTGTTTCGGACAAATCTTGGCGATCCAGCAAGGATTGCAATTCGTGTTGTAACTGGGACATCTCGCTCAAATTGGGATTGGGAGGTAAATGCGGGGTGCGTTGTTCTTGCCACCGATGGTATTCCATCCATCGTTTGTAAGGCACTAAAGCTAGTTTTCGTCCTTCCATGGGGTTGTCAGGGGTCGATTCTGAGATCTTGGGACTTCCGAAGGCCTTTTTATCTTGCTCCCACCAGTCCTCCCAACATGGTTCCCAAGACTCCTTTCAGTATGGGGCCTAACAAGAGAGGTAAAATGCCTCCACGTTGGACCAACATCTTCTTTTTTTGACGAATGGGAATTTTCTTTTGAACCATTTTCCGAAGAACGTGACGATGTTTGCCTAAGCATTGTTTCTGGTGTTTGGACAAAGGGATCGTGCCTTTCAAAACGTTCAAACAACATTCGCACACGGTATCGATGACCTCTTTGGAGGCCGTTTGAATGAGTTTTTTTCGTAGGGGTGGAGAAGCTTTGGACAGGACAGATAACAGGTCCCCATGTTTGGCTAAACGTGGTGGTAGTCCTTTTCTTTTCTTACCTTGGGGTTTTCTGGAGGGTGACATCTTTGAGTCTTTAGGAGCACCTAAAAACACTGATACCCTACTCGGTCACAGGTCTTTTTTATACTGGAACGCGTCGCCACTGATTGTCTTTACGTTTTATCAGTTTGAGGACAGGCATGACACGTCGTGCAGGGGTACGTAACGGACTAAATCGAGCCAGTTCTTGTTTGGACAAATCCAGTAAACTTTGTAACATGCCCGATCTTTCTTGAACTTTGATTTTGGGAGAAGGTACTTTGTGAGCAGCAGCCACTGCCGCTAAATGGGAAGGTCCTGCCACTGGGGAAGTTCTTTTGGGGGTCATCAACGGAGAAGTTCTTGGTGTAATCAACGTCTCCAAGTACTCTTCAGTTCCTGGTGACATCAACGGAGAAGTGGACAAACGTGAGGCTGCCGGAGACGTTGTGGCAGGTCGTGGCTTGCGAGTGTAAGGTTGCGTCCTGGCCGAAGTGCCTCTCTTGCGACTAGTTTTCTTCTGTGGACTTTTCTTTTTTTGAGGACTTTTTCTCTGTTTCTTTTTCTTGGGGCTTCTTTTCTTTTTCCGGGGTGATGGTGGTGGTGTCTGGTAAGAGGAGGGTCCCGCCACTGGAGAAGTTCTTCTTGGGGACTTGGTCTTTTTCTTTTTCTTCTTGGGGCTTCGTTGGACTTTTGTCTTAGGGATAACTTTGGGGGCATTAGGATCCCATCTTAAGAGTGAGCGAATGATGACCCCTCCTAGAGTACCGCTCCCTCCAGGTTTCAAAATGATTTGTTTTTTGGTTTGAGTGTCGATGCGGGGATCGGCCAGTTGGACCAAAGCGACTTTGTTTCGATCGAAAAAGCGTTGGGTTTGATGAGGAATCTGAATGATTCCTTGGAGTAATTGACGTGCCGTCACCGTGAACCATCGTAAGACTTCTTTGAGACTAGCTTCTAAGACACGAGCTCGTGTTTGTGGATCTTTTTCTCGGCTGATGCCATACAAGGCACGAATCAATTTGACGGGAAGATGCGACTGAAGGGACGTCATGTTCACACTGTGTGAGACAGACGAAAAAGGGTCTGAGGTTTTTATAGATTTTTTTCATGGGGAGTGAAATGAAGTCGAGGACGGAGACGTGTACAGGACAGGCCCTCCGTCTTGGCACCAGTGGTGAAACAAGTGGGTACGAAATCGCAAATCCTCGGGGGTCGTAGGTTTCAAATCGACGAGTAAATAGGCGTGTGGAGTTTGAGTGGCATCGTCGTACGCCTGAGTCAGCCAAGGCGTTCCTAACTGTTTGGCTAAGACTTGCACTTGCGATTTATCTCGAGGGCTTTTAAACAAGACCACGTAATGCGCATTGAGACTGATGGTGCGATGGGCTTTACTTTGTTGAAACAAATTTTGGGTGATGTAAACGACACTGGCATTACGGTGATGCCCTTTGCGCGTAAACCACAATTTAATTTCTTCTTCGTCTTCTCCTAACATGTCGTCGAAAATGACCAAATGGGTTAGACGGGAGTCAGAGACGATGCCGTCGTCTTCTTTAGGAATGCCTTCCACAAACACGATGGAATCGCCTTGACTTTCTCGCAAGAGGCTGTACGCCGATTGCCACTCTTTGTAACACCACACGATCCGTTGAGGGGGCCGATCGATCAAATGATGTTTATGTTCGATCAAACGTTTGACGAATTCGGTTTTGCCTGAACCGCTAGGTCCAGCAATGAGCATGTTAAAGGGATGGCGAAGATACAAAGCCTCCCAACTGGCACGATCTAAGTGTTCGTCGATGACTTTGACAGTAGAGGAAGAGGGAGCAGAGACAGCAGAGGTAGCCATGGTATGAGAAATGTCACTTGTGACACGAAAAAACAAACAAGACAAGAGTTTATATACTTTTTCAGAACACGTTTATTGAATGTTTCAAATATGAACACGAAAGACAAAAATACATACAACCCAAATAGTGATGTACAGGAATATAAAACACAGCAAAGCGATCAAAGTGGAATATAAACAAGTGTCTGTACAACATGTTTTGGTTAACCAAGATGTCCTAGGGACAGTGTGTAATGTTCTTACAGTCTCTACATGAGGTATTGTCACACAAGTGTCCTCCCGGAATGACCTTTCAGGCATGTCCATGACAGTCCTGTCCTGAAGCGAGTGGTTGTTCTCGGTGACGGGTTCTTCTGGCACCGTCACTAACACAGGTTGAAAAGTAACTTTTTTCCTTGAACAACTCTTGTGCATACTGGGCCACTTCTTGGGTCCAAGCCTCAAAACCCCCCTTTTTCCAATCACGAACATCTGTCCAATGAGGGTGTAAGTCACAAGCTACACACACATCGTCATACACGTCTTGGGTCGCTAAAAGTTGACGAATCTTTTTTTCCTGTTGAGGTCGAGAAGTATCCAGATGAAAACGCAAGGCTTTGAGCAAAAGGAGTTTTTCGTGACCATTTAAAGCCATGGAGGTGGTAAGTACTGATCGTAAAGAGTCCACAAAGAATCGGCTGGTAAACGAAATCCCAGAAAACAAGTCACTAAGACACACACCACTTGTCGTCCAAAATTGAATGGATACAGTTCTTGTAATAATTGATGGTAATGATCCACGGTTTGAATATGGTCATTGAGTTCCTTCCACGGAATCTGTTGGACGACATGTGACATAAACCGTGGCATGGCAGCCTCTTTTTATATTCTCTTTTTTTCGGATGCAATAGACGTACTTTCTAGCCAGAGATCTTCGTTCTCCAGTAGGGAATCTAAATCTTGCATACTGTAACCGAAACGTCAGAGTTCGTTTAGGTGTTTCCTCTTCCTCTAAGTAGATTCCACGTAAAATATGTTGGTAATCCTTTAACTTGTCTTCCTCAATGTATTGCTGTAGGTGAATCTCGAAGTAACCATAATCATGAACATGTCGATCATTAGCGACCTCAAAGTTTTGAACAATGTCTGACCATTGAAAGAATTTCTGACGAATCAGTTCTTTTATACCATTCAAGTACCAGTGGTTAAAGATCTGGTGACGTATCGGATGCAATTGTTCTTTACGTTTCACTTGTATTTTCACCAGCTCTCGGTAAATGCGTTCTCTCAACTCCACAGGCAAAGCACGAATGTTCTCTTGTAAAGTATCCATGAATAGGTCATACTAAATCCTCTTTGGTCTGACACAAGAAATGTACTCTTTGCACAAACATGGTTTCACTTCAGTGTCGAATTTAAATCGTTGAGTCACTAATCTACACATTACAATTCGTTCAGAAGTTTCCTCTTTCACCAAGTTGACATTGTGTGAAAGATGTTGGTAATTCGTTAACTCTTCCTCTGGAATTCGATGCAATACGTTTACAATGTAGTAGATAGAATCGTCAATACCAAACCATTCCTTTTTATAACCAGGAGGTCGTTGATCAATGTCTGTCCAATGGAACACTTTCAATTGAATCAGTCCTTGTATAGCCTTCAGGTACCAGTGGTTCAAACACCGGTGACGTATCGGATGCAATTGTTCTTTACGTTTCACTTGTATTTTGACCAGCTCTCGGTAAATGCGTTCTCTCAACTCCACAGGCAAAGCACAAATGTTCTCTTGTAAAGTATCCATGAACAGATGATTATGGTAAGAAGTTACTTCAATGTCTCGGTCCCACTAAAGGTAAGTAATGACAATTCGGTGACCATCGAGCATGTTCTACGTAGGCCGAATCTTGCGGTTCCCAGTGGTGAAGTGACACACCGCAACTGAAACACTTGACTTTATCTCCTTCGCCCAAGTAGAAAAATCCGGCTCTGGCTAATTCTTCGGGGGTCGGTCCTCCCAGATACTTTGGCCATTTTCCTTTGAACGATTGAAGACGATTTTCAAAGTCGCAGTATTCCGACAAACGCACAGGGAACGAATATTCGTTTTTCACAGGTTCGTTTCGATGAGGGTTGAGTGACATGGGTAGGAGTTTGCTCAGGGCTGGATGACATCCGTAGGGAGGTAAACGTGAAGGTCGACATTCCCCTTTAAAACGAAACCCAGTAAAATGTCCAAGAGGACGAGCAGCATCGCTTTCGCATCCCACAGGTTTGACACGCACAGCATCACTTTCCATGACAGGGGTAGGGGCACTAAAGTTCCCATGATGCTTTACGGCATCGCTCAGGTCACAAGGTACAGCATCGGTCCCATCGCAAGGCTCACAATCGCACTCGTCTGCAAACTCCGTTACGCAATTACAATGGTAACCACATGGACAATCGCAGTTTCCTTCCGGACATTTTCCGTCGCAATGCATGGGTCTTATCCATCCAATCTTTTTCAAAGTATTCATCTTGTTCGCTCGGTCTTGGTAGTCACAATGAACTATCGATCTTGCCTAGGGTTCCTTTTTTATATACAGACCAATACCGACGTGACCGTACGGTAAGGTGAAATGATTGGGAAGTCGAACTCGCTTCTGGTATACAATTTGATAGACTTTTTCCAAGGGCCGACTGACGATGTGGTGAGTGGGTAAACGTACAATTTTGTTCGGTTGGTAGGTGGTCACTTTAAAGTTTCCATCCTCTCCCGATTGCAAGGCTTCTTTCAATACCCCAAAGTTGACCACTCGACTGGTACGATAATTCAGAGTCAGTCCTTTCACTTTGCACGTCGTGTGCACTTCTCCTTGTTTGTCACGGTATTCGTAGCCGTAATTTTTGGGACCGCCACTGACGAAACTTAGAATCTTGTCGTCGGGATGTTCGTCTGTCCAGGCTCCTAAACGGTCTCCTTCGATGTTAGGGTGATGTTGAATAGGGTGATGGATGTAAATGCAACTGTCCGTGTCAAAGTACAGGACGCGTTCCCCTAACAGTTCTAAAGCTTCGTACAATTTTAAGCGAGCATGGGCTGTCACGTAAGCCGCAATGATGACATTTCCAAAAGGGTCGTCTTGTACAAAGTCCAGATCTTCTTCGTAATTGACCAAGATCAAATTCTCTCGAACGACGTCCACGTGTTTCATGTATTTGGTTTTGTCGTGAATCATCTGGAAGTAACGGGAAGGTTCTGTCAAATATTCCGTCTTGGGTAAACACGGTCGTTGTGCCATTTTACCCCACAAGCAATTTAACATCACTTTGGCAAACGATCGCCTGCCTTCGTTTTTCTCGATGTGGTCTAAAGTGATGCCTTCTTGTTCGTAGTATTTCTCTTTGAATTTTATTTGGTCTTCGGGAGTGTGACACCAGGAAGGATAGCCGCTGGCTTCTTGCTTCAGTTTCAAAAAGGCATCCACGTAGTCTGCGAAAATGCCTTTCTGCGTGGGGTCACCCTTGCGGTATTGTTGTGTCTTGGGAAAGTGGCAAATTTCGTACACTTCTAACAGTTGGTATCCCATGTCCAGAGCTTTGAACAATTCTACGCTGACCCAGGTTCCCGTCAAGGCCCGTTCTTCCTGGCTGTGATGGCAAGGTTGGTCCTGGTTGCACGTTTCGGCACAAGTACGGCACAAGGGAAACATCAGTTTGCCTTGACAATGGTGAGGTAAGACGGGATGGTATAGGTTCGTGGGAGGCAAAACTTTACACTTGATCAAGCCTTCGTATTGTCGAATGTTTTTCAGGTCGATGTGTTCCGTCAGCAATTGCGGGTGCCCTACAGGAAAGCAACAATATTTGCACACGTAGGGATACAGCGAACACACGTCCAAGTATTTGATTTCTTCTCCTTTCTCTTCGTCGGCTTGGTACAGCAAACAGGTGGCATTGGTCCTTCCTCCGTACAAACTATCCCTCGGGTTCAGCGGGTCCACGAACTGGTAACTTTCCACGAGGCGTTTAAACTCGGGATCGGTTTTCATACGGTGATCGTACTCGTGTTCCCACATTTCCACCACTTGGTATCCTTGCTGTTCTAACTTTAGGCGTCGCTGACAAGTGTCCTGGTACAAGTCTTCCATGGTTCGTTGCAAAAACTGATTTTTAGTGCCACGGTCAGGGTAACAGACGGGACATCCGTGAAATAAGCAACCGTTAAACTCGTACACGATCTTGGGGTTTTCTAAGTCCCAGCCATCGACCGAATACGTTCCGATGGTCTTTTCGCCCCCTCCGTTGCGGGCATGCTGAATCCACTTGTCTTCCTTGTCGCACAAGTAATGTAACCAACGTAGGGCTTTGACCGAGTATTGACGCTTGACAAAGTGGGTCGTTTGAGGGCTGATGACAGCCACGGTGTTTTCAGGCATGAATCGTTGTCGATACACTAGGGAACACGCTTTGGCAATGGTGCAAGCTTCTTTCAAAGGATCCACCCCTCCGTGTTCCATGAACAGTTCTCGAAATTTTCCACAGCAACGCCGTAAAATGTCCACGTCGGAACGACAATACTTTAGCATTTCTTCCTGAAAGTCGAAAGGGTCCGAGGCGTGAATCTGGTACCAAGCGTAGAAAGCTTCTCGTTGTTCGGTACGCATGTTGTCGGGGTCGTAATAGTGAGCCTCAGGCAAATGGGGTAGAACGGCATGTTGATTGGCTTCCGTATTGAAAAAGTGTGGAAAGTACCCTTTAGCCATTTCTGTCATTCCAAACGTTTTAGGCATTCGACTCAAAGGCATGGCCAAATAGCTCATCGAATCTTTAAACTGCACTTGTCCCACTTGCATGAAAATGATTTTGGCTCCGTTCAAAGTGACTTTAGGACGTTCGGTGCCTTGTTCCGTATAATATCTGAGAAGAAACTGTCCATCGTATCCGGAGAAATTGTGAGCCATCACTGTGGCATGACGATGACAATCTCCGTAACGTTCGATGTCCTCTTGGCTCCACGTCTTGTCGACGGGGTCTAAGGCCCATTGGGCAAAATCGGCTAACGTGTTCGGTCCCCGAAAGATTTTTTCACGCCCTCCGGGTATCTTGCTGCAGTGAGGGCAATGACTGAAGATAGGTTCTTGAATGCACTTCTCGCACGCTCGATGAGCCACGCAGAAATTAGGAATGTGAATGCCGGTTTCTTGCATGCATTCGAAATCGAAAAAGATGAAATTGCCTTTCTTCTTGTGACCGTCCTCTTTCTCTGGTGGGGGTTGGTATTTTTGCACGTAACATTGGTGTTCCAAGTCCACGATGTGGTGACAAATGTGACATTTTTTCTTTCCTCGACATACGTGTGCCTTGGTATTATTGGTACGTATGACTTGTTCACACGTAGAGCACAATCTCAGCAGTTGACAAGCGCATTTCTTCTGTGAACCTTGCGTTTTCAGATGTTGTTGGTAACAGGTAGGGCTGACAAACGTGCGCAGACAAGTGGAACAAGGCACTGGTTCTTCGCTCAGACAGGGTGAAGAGGCCAAACATCCTGTGCATTTCGATCCACAATGCTTGTGTTGCTCTCGATTGTTATAACCATGGTCACATTTCTCACAGTAATAACCGTATTTCAGGAATCCGGTGATACTGGTAATGGTATCGAAATGTTCATCGTGATGATAAAGATGAATGTATTTTCCGTCCTTAAAGTCTTGGCCTCGAAACAACAGAGGTCCGCGTACTTCTTGAGGGTGCACTTTCAAGGTGTAGCGTGGAGCTAGGGTATCTTGCAATTTTTGCATCTCAGGAATGCCACAGGGTGTGTCTTTGGACAGTCCGGCTTGTTGTAACAGGAGTTCTGCTTCGTTTCGTTGTTTGGCTAGATGGGAACGTTGAATAGTGTTCCAGGTTCTTTTCCATTCTACCGTGTCGTTCTTGTCGGCATAGGTTCGTCCCACCACGATGGCACGGGCTAAACACATCTGGTCATGAGAGTTGTTAATTCGGACGAGACTCTTTTTGGTGTTGCGAAGGTCGTCCACCAATAACATCTTTTTGCGTCCAGTCCCTTGAGGAGGAGAGACGTGGGTCATGTCCAGTGTGGCTTTACCATCGGTGATGTCAAACTGATCATTAGATTGTTGTACGTGTTGAATCTTGTCCATGACTTTGGAAGCAGTTAATTCTGCAGGGGTGCTAAACTCGATCCAAACAGGGGATTTCAAACCGTCGTGTTGTATGGAAAGTCTCAAACGATCGTCTTCTTTGGGTTGACATTGTCGCTTGAGTGCAGTGAGCAAAGAATCCCACACCTCAGTGATGAACACTTCTGCTTTCTCTAACGGTACTTCGGACTTGAAATCTTTAAACTTCACCGTGTATTTGTAAGCCGTGGTTCTAAATTTTCTAGAGGAGCGCTTTTCCGTCTCTCGAATGGAATAGTACTTTTCAGGGTTGACAAAGGGTGGTGAACTTGGTTTAGAGGGTTTGGATTCTGGTTCACTCATGTCCTCTTCAAAATCACTGGCATGAATTTGTGCCAAGATTTCTGCCCTGGTACGAGGCGATAGATCACGTTTCTGCCTCTTACTTTCTTCTTCTTTCTTCTCGAATGAATGGGATCGTTTCATCTTGAAAGCAAAAAGTCAAATGACTCAAGTTCAAACACCATAAACTACTTTATAGTCATAGCAGACCAGCGTATATAAAAGGGTGTGTGTCTTGTCCTTTCACTATTCATTTCACTCTCAAGCCGAGCACAACGATGGAAGAGACTGACCAGATGGAACGTTTCGTCAGAGCTTTGCGAGGGGTCATTAGAAAATTCTCTTCAGACCAGCCTACGGACTACTCTCCTTCCTTTAGAGATAAAAGTCAAGATACTTGCTATATCTGTCAGAAGAAAGGGCATTGGTCTTCAGAGTGTCCAGACCGTCAAAAAAGAAAAAAAACAGGGACTAAAAGAGACAAAAGTGAAGATACCTGTTATTATTGTCAAGAAAAAGGACATTGGTCTCCAGATTGCCCAAAAAAGAAACAAGAGGAGTCAGAAGAAAAGAGGAATTCTTCAGAAGAAGAGAGGGATTCTTCAGAGGAAGAGAGGGATTCTTCTGAGGAAGAAAGAAGACAGGTGAAGAAAAAGAAACAGGAGAAAAAAAGAAGAAGGGAAGAAAGCGAGGAGGAAGAAGAGGAAAAGAGTGTGACGGTGAAGAAATTCAAAAAACAGAGAGACTAAACAAGGAGAAAAGAAGAAATTAATGAACTTTTCTTTATTAAAGTGTTGTGTTATAAATTGTGAATTGGATTGTAAAAAATGGAGAAAAGAATAAATGAATGATATAAGGTAAGTGTCTTTGAGTTGTGATTTTAAAATAAGAAGCTACACTCACGCACTCATACACAGACACGTACTAAAAGGGTAACATGGGTGAGTTTTTTTTTTTTTTTTTTTGAGTTATTGGCAAATTGAAATTGTATTTCTTTTCGAGAAATGTGGGTGGCCCTGAAAAGGGCCTTTTTCTTCATGGTGTAGGGGTGAGTTTAAGCAATCAATTTTAACTGCCTTAAGCCTTTGCCACGGCCAAGGCCTACTTCTGGACTGCGTAATGTTGATGATGATGATGATTGGGTTGAAATCACTAAGGGTGGTACGGTAGGCTTAGTCACAGGGTTGACATGTTTGGCTCGGGAAGGTCGTATTCTCTTCGGTCGTGATAAAGAAGTCTGATACATTTGTTTCAGACTTCTTAACTCCGCTAAAATGTCCAACAGTACCGTGACCGTTTGATTTTCACCCTCTTGTTTCTTTGCTGCTACTTCTTCTTGCTGTTGTTGCTGTTGTTTTTTTCTTACCTCTTCTTCTTGTTGCTGTTGCTGTAGGAGAAAAGCCTGTTCCGCTTCCTTTTGTCGTTGTATAAATTTCTCCAATTCTTCTTTCTGTCTCTGTCTAAAATTCTCCACTTGCGGTAATGAAGAAAGTAACGAAGGTTCCGGAACAAATTCTTGCGAGGAGAGAAAATCCACAAAATCCCAATTCACCTCTTCTGAAAGTAAGTCCGGGTTCCCTTGGGCAGTCTCCCCTGCTGGTGCACCCCACTGGATCGTTTTCTGAGTTTCCGTCATGTTGAATCACTGTCGCATAGATTGACTGCACACAAGCGCTAGCGAATCTATATTGACTACGTGACGTCACAGACTGCTCTCTTCGGATTGGATGCGAGCTGACTGAATTCTGTAACGCGTGTTCGGATTGGTAAATGAACTCAATCCGTTTCAATCCTTCCTCCGCCTATAAATAAGCGCGGTTCAATGCATTGATTCACCTGTTCTCGTCGCTTCAAGATGTGGACTACAGTTGAGTCATCCACCCTTGTGTCTTCCATGATGTTTCGGACAGACTTGCTCATGTATGTCCGATCCAAGTGGACCGTTGTCCACAGGACAAACACCAGCCTGTGGATACGTAGGATCTACGTCGAAAGACAAGGATGCCTGAAAAGAGTGCTGATGTACGGACCAACAGTAAGACGCAGCCTAAGGACAAGAAGAAGACCAATGCGGTGCCATTTATGTTAATGAATACATTAACATAAAACCCAAAGGCCCTTTTCAGGGCCAGCCATATTTCTCGAAAAGAGATAGTCTTTGAATTGCCTACCCCTTTTTTAAATTTAAATTTAAATTTAAATTTTAAAAAAACTTTTTAAAAAAAAAATTCCATGTTAAATTTCCCTTGTACGTATAGTATCCCACGATTTATTCCCATGTTAAATTCCCTTGTACGTAAAGTGTCCCACGATTTTTCTCCATGTTAATTCCCCTTGTACGTAAAGTGTCCCACGATTTTTCTCCATGTTAAATTTCCCTTATACGTAAAGTGTCCCAAGGGTGTTTTTAATGCTAATTCCCATTATACGTAAAGTGTCCCCCTTCACTACTAATAATTCGCTCCATATTGGGTTTCTGCTTGGTATCGAACCTAGGACCTCTGAATGCGAGATAAGACAACTATCGCCTGCCTGCACGTTCCAGCACGCATACTACCACGGCCACCTCCACATCACCAAATAAATGATGTTTCGGTTGCCGTTCATATACCGTACTAGAACGTGCAGACACTCTCGAAACTTTAGATATATATATATATCGTATGTCCTAAGATACCTTGGCACTGGCAAAGTTAGGTTATATCTATATAAGGGAGTAATGTAGCATTACTCCAAGCACTGGCCTAAGGAGAATTACTCTAAAGACTATATACTTATAAATATATATATTTTATTACGAGGATGTATATTAAGATCCCTATGGTTGACGAATGTAAGGACATTAATTACCACTAATAGTACTAGGACTATTCCAACCTTACCGCTAAACAAGCATATCAATAATTCGCTCCATATTGGGTTTCTGCTTGGTATCGAACCTAGGACCTCTGAATGCGAGATAAGACAACTATCGCCTGCCTGCACGTTCCAGCACGCATACTACCACGGCCACCTCCACATCACCAAATAAATGATGTTTCGGTTGCCGTTCATATACCGTACTAGAACGTGCAGACACTCTCGAAACTTTAGATATATATATATATATCGTATGTCCTAAGATACCTTGGCACTGGCAAAGTTAGGTTATATCTATATAAGGGAGTAATGTAGCATTACTCCAAGCACTGGCCTAAGGAGAATTACTCTAAAGACTATATACTTATAAATATATATATTTTATTACGAGGATGTATATTAAGATCCCTATGGTTGACGAATGTAAGGACATTAATTACCACTAATAGTACTAGGACTATTCCAACCTTACCGCTAAACAAGCATATCAATAATTCGCTCCATATTGGGTTTCTGCTTGGTATCGAACCTAGGACCTCTGAATGCGAGATAAGACAACTATCGCCTGCCTGCACGTTCCAGCACGCATACTACCACGGCCACCTCCACATCACCAAATAAATGATGTTTCGGTTGCCGTTCATATACCGTACTAGAACGTGCAGACACTCTCGAAACTTTAGATATATATATATATCGTATGTCCTAAGATACCTTGGCACTGGCAAAGTTAGGTTATATCTATATAAGGGAGTAATGTAGCATTACTCCAAGCACTGGCCTAAGGAGAATTACTCTAAAGACTATATACTTATAAATATATATATTTTATTACGAGGATGTATATTAAGATCCCTATGGTTGACGAATGTAAGGACATTAATTACCACTAATAGTACTAGGACTATTCCAACCTTACCGCTAAACAAGCATATCAATAATTCGCTCCATATTGGGTTTCTGCTTGGTATCGAACCTAGGACCTCTGAATGCGAGATAAGACAACTATCGCCTGCCTGCACGTTCCAGCACGCATACTACCACGGCCACCTCCACATCACCAAATAAATGATGTTTCGGTTGCCGTTCATATACCGTACTAGAACGTGCAGACACTCTCGAAACTTTAGATATATATATATATCGTATGTCCTAAGATACCTTGGCACTGGCAAAGTTAGGTTATATCTATATAAGGGAGTAATGTAGCATTACTCCAAGCACTGGCCTAAGGAGAATTACTCTAAAGACTATATACTTATAAATATATATATTTTATTACGAGGATGTATATTAAGATCCCTATGGTTGACGAATGTAAGGACATTAATTACCACTAATAGTACTAGGACTATTCCAACCTTACCGCTAAACAAGCATATCAATAATTCGCTCCATATTGGGTTTCTGCTTGGTATCGAACCTAGGACCTCTGAATGCGAGATAAGACAACTATCGCCTGCCTGCACGTTCCAGCACGCATACTACCACGGCCACCTCCACATCACCAAATAAATGATGTTTCGGTTGCCGTTCATATACCGTACTAGAACGTGCAGACACTCTCGAAACTTTAGATATATATATATATCGTATGTCCTAAGATACCTTGGCACTGGCAAAGTTAGGTTATATCTATATAAGGGAGTAATGTAGCATTACTCCAAGCACTGGCCTAAGGAGAATTACTCTAAAGACTATATACTTATAAATATATATATTTTATTACGAGGATGTATATTAAGATCCCTATGGTTGACGAATGTAAGGACATTAATTACCACTAATAGTACTAGGACTATTCCAACCTTACCGCTAAACAAGCATATCAATAATTCGCTCCATATTGGGTTTCTGCTTGGTATCGAACCTAGGACCTCTGAATGCGAGATAAGACAACTATCGCCTGCCTGCACGTTCCAGCACGCATACTACCACGGCCACCTCCACATCACCAAATAAATGATGTTTCGGTTGCCGTTCATATACCGTACTAGAACGTGCAGACACTCTCGAAACTTTAGATATATATATATATCGTATGTCCTAAGATACCTTGGCACTGGCAAAGTTAGGTTATATCTATATAAGGGAGTAATGTAGCATTACTCCAAGCACTGGCCTAAGGAGAATTACTCTAAAGACTATATACTTATAAATATATATATTTTATTACGAGGATGTATATTAAGATCCCTATGGTTGACGAATGTAAGGACATTAATTACCACTAATAGTACTAGGACTATTCCAACCTTACCGCTAAACAAGCATATCAATAATTCGCTCCATATTGGGTTTCTGCTTGGTATCGAACCTAGGACCTCTGAATGCGAGATAAGACAACTATCGCCTGCCTGCACGTTCCAGCACGCATACTACCACGGCCACCTCCACATCACCAAATAAATGATGTTTCGGTTGCCGTTCATATACCGTACTAGAACGTGCAGACACTCTCGAAACTTTAGATATATATATATATCGTATGTCCTAAGATACCTTGGCACTGGCAAAGTTAGGTTATATCTATATAAGGGAGTAATGTAGCATTACTCCAAGCACTGGCCTAAGGAGAATTACTCTAAAGACTATATACTTATAAATATATATATTTTATTACGAGGATGTATATTAAGATCCCTATGGTTGACGAATGTAAGGACATTAATTACCACTAATAGTACTAGGACTATTCCAACCTTACCGCTAAACAAGCATATCAATAATTCGCTCCATATTGGGTTTCTGCTTGGTATCGAACCTAGGACCTCTGAATGCGAGATAAGACAACTATCGCCTGCCTGCACGTTCCAGCACGCATACTACCACGGCCACCTCCACATCACCAAATAAATGATGTTTCGGTTGCCGTTCATATACCGTACTAGAACGTGCAGACACTCTCGAAACTTTAGATATATATATATATCGTATGTCCTAAGATACCTTGGCACTGGCAAAGTTAGGTTATATCTATATAAGGGAGTAATGTAGCATTACTCCAAGCACTGGCCTAAGGAGAATTACTCTAAAGACTATATACTTATAAATATATATATTTTATTACGAGGATGTATATTAAGATCCCTATGGTTGACGAATGTAAGGACATTAATTACCACTAATAGTACTAGGACTATTCCAACCTTACCGCTAAACAAGCATATCAATAATTCGCTCCATATTGGGTTTCTGCTTGGTATCGAACCTAGGACCTCTGAATGCGAGATAAGACAACTATCGCCTGCCTGCACGTTCCAGCACGCATACTACCACGGCCACCTCCACATCACCAAATAAATGATGTTTCGGTTGCCGTTCATATACCGTACTAGAACGTGCAGACACTCTCGAAACTTTAGATATATATATATATCGTATGTCCTAAGATACCTTGGCACTGGCAAAGTTAGGTTATATCTATATAAGGGAGTAATGTAGCATTACTCCAAGCACTGGCCTAAGGAGAATTACTCTAAAGACTATATACTTATAAATATATATATTTTATTACGAGGATGTATATTAAGATCCCTATGGTTGACGAATGTAAGGACATTAATTACCACTAATAGTACTAGGACTATTCCAACCTTACCGCTAAACAAGCATATCAATAATTCGCTCCATATTGGGTTTCTGCTTGGTATCGAACCTAGGACCTCTGAATGCGAGATAAGACAACTATCGCCTGCCTGCACGTTCCAGCACGCATACTACCACGGCCACCTCCACATCACCAAATAAATGATGTTTCGGTTGCCGTTCATATACCGTACTAGAACGTGCAGACACTCTCGAAACTTTAGATATATATATATATCGTATGTCCTAAGATACCTTGGCACTGGCAAAGTTAGGTTATATCTATATAAGGGAGTAATGTAGCATTACTCCAAGCACTGGCCTAAGGAGAATTACTCTAAAGACTATATACTTATAAATATATATATTTTATTACGAGGATGTATATTAAGATCCCTATGGTTGACGAATGTAAGGACATTAATTACCACTAATAGTACTAGGACTATTCCAACCTTACCGCTAAACAAGCATATCAATAATTCGCTCCATATTGGGTTTCTGCTTGGTATCGAACCTAGGACCTCTGAATGCGAGATAAGACAACTATCGCCTGCCTGCACGTTCCAGCACGCATACTACCACGGCCACCTCCACATCACCAAATAAATGATGTTTCGGTTGCCGTTCATATACCGTACTAGAACGTGCAGACACTCTCGAAACTTTAGATATATATATATATCGTATGTCCTAAGATACCTTGGCACTGGCAAAGTTAGGTTATATCTATATAAGGGAGTAATGTAGCATTACTCCAAGCACTGGCCTAAGGAGAATTACTCTAAAGACTATATACTTATAAATATATATATTTTATTACGAGGATGTATATTAAGATCCCTATGGTTGACGAATGTAAGGACATTAATTACCACTAATAGTACTAGGACTATTCCAACCTTACCGCTAAACAAGCATATCAATAATTCGCTCCATATTGGGTTTCTGCTTGGTATCGAACCTAGGACCTCTGAATGCGAGATAAGACAACTATCGCCTGCCTGCACGTTCCAGCACGCATACTACCACGGCAGTAGTGAAGGGGGGCACTTTACGGACAATGGGAATTAGCATTAAAAACACCCTTGGGGCACTTTACGGACAATGGAAAATTAACATGGAGAAAAATCGTGGGGCACTTTACGGACAAGGGGATTTAACATGGGAATAAATCGTGGGTCACTTTACGGACAAGGGAATTTAACATGGGAATAAATCGTGGGTCACTCTACGGACAAGGGGAATTTAACATGGGATTTTTTTTTTTAAAAAAATTTTTAAAAAAATTTTTAAAATTTAAATTTAAATTTAGGCAATTCAAAGACTATCTCTTTTCGAGATATATGGCTGGCCCTGAAAAGGGCCTTTGGGTTTTATGTTAATGTATTCATTAACATAAATGGCACCGCATTGGTCTTCTTCTTGTCCTTAGGCTGCGTCTTACTGTTGGTCCGTACATCAGCACTCTTTTCAGGCATCCTTGTCTTTCGACGTAGATCCTACGTATCCACAGGCTGGTGTTTGTCCTGTGGACAACGGTCCACTTGGCTCGGACATACATGAGCATGTCCGTCCGGAACATCATGGAAGACACAAGGGTGGATGACTCAACTGTGGTCCACATCTTGAAGCGACGAGAACAGGTGAATCAATGCAGTGAACGGCGCTTATTTATAGGCGGAGGAAGGATTGAAACGGATTGAGTTCATTCACCAATCCGAACACGCGTTACAGAATTCAGTCAGCTCGCATCCAATCCGAAGAGAGCAGTCTGTGACGTCACCTAGTCAATATAGATTCGCTAGCGCTTGTGTGCATTCAGTCTATGCGACAGTGATTCAACATGACGGAAACTCAGAAAACGATTCAGTGGGGTGCACCAGCAGGGGAGACTGCCCAAGGGAACCCGGACTTACTTTCAGAAGAGGTGAATTGGGATTTTGTGGATTTTCTCTCCTCGCAAGAATTTGTTCCGGAACCTTCGTTACTTTCTTCATTACCGCAAGTGGAGAATTTTAGACAGAGACAGAAAGAAGAATTGGAGAAATTTATACAACGACAAAAGGAAGCGGAACAGACTTTTCTCCTACAGCAACAGCAACAAGAAGAAGAGGTAAGAAAAAAACAACAGCAACAACAGCAAGAAGAAGTAGCAGCAAAGAAACAAGAGGGTGAAAATCAAACGGTCACGGTACTGTTGGACATTTTAGCGGAGTTAAGAAGTCTGAAACAAATGTATCAGACTTCTTTATCACGACCGAAGAGAATACGACCTTCCCGAGCCAAACATGTCAACCCTGTGACTAAGCCTACCGTACCACCCTTAGTGATTTCAACCCAATCATTATCATCATCATCAACATTACGCAGTCCAGAAGTAGGCCTTGGCCGTGGCAAAGGCTTAAGGCAGTTAAAATTGATTGCTTAAACTCACCCCTACACCATGAAGAAAAAAGGCCCTTTTCAGGGCCACCCACATTTCTCGAAAAGAAATACAATTTCAATTTGCCAATAACTCAAAAAAACTCACCCATGTTACCCTTTTAATACATGTCTGTGTATGAGTGTGTGAGTGTAGCTTCTTATTTTAAAATCACAACTCAAAGACACTTACCTTATATCATTCATTTATTCTTTTCTCCATTTTTTTACAATCCAATTCACAATTTATAACACAACACTTTAATAATAAGTTCATTAATTTCTTCTTTTCTCCTTGTTTGGTCTCTCTGTTTTTTGAATTTCTTCACCGTCACACTCTTTTCCTCTTCTTCCTCCTCGCTTTCTTCCCTTCTTCTTTTTTTCTCCTGTTTCTTTTTCTTCACCTGTCTTCTTTCTTCCTCAGAAGAATCCCTCTCTTCCTCTGAAGAATCCCTCTCTTCTTCTGAAGAATTCCTCTTTTCTTCTGACTCCTCTTGTTTCTTTTTGGGGCAATCTGGAGACCAATGTCCTTTTTCTTGACAATAATAACAGGTATCTTCACTTTTGTCTCTTTTAGTCCCTGTTTTTTTTCTTTTTTGACGGTCTGGACACTCTGAAGACCAATGCCCTTTCTTCTGACAGATATAGCAAGTATCTTGACTTTTATCTCTAAAGGAAGGAGAGTAGTCCGTAGGCTGGTCTGAAGAGAATTTTCTAATGACCCCTCGCAAAGCTCTGACGAAACGTTCCATCTGGTCAGTCTCTTCCATCGTTGTGCTCGGCTTGAGAGTGAAATGAATAGTGAAAGGACAAGACACACACCCTTTTATATACGCTGGTCTGCCAGGACTATAAAGTAGTTTATGGTGTTTGAACTTGAGTCATTTGACTTTTTGCTTTCAAGATGAAACGATCCCATTCATTCGAGAAGAAAGAAGAAGAAGAAAGTAAGAGGCAGAAACGTGATCTATCGCCTCGTACCAGGGCTGAAATCTTGGCACAAATTCATGCCAGTGATTTTGAAGAGGACATGAGTGAACCAGAATCCAAACCCTCTAAACCAAGTTCACCACCCTTTGTCAACCCTGAAAAGTACTATTCCATTCGAGAGACGGAAAAGCGCTCCTCTAGAAAATTTAGAACCACGGCTTACAAATACACGGTGAAGTTTAAAGATTTCAAGTCCGAAGTACCGTTAGAGAAAGCAGAAGTGTTCATCACTGAGGTGTGGGATTCTTTGCTCACTGCACTCAAGCGACAATGTCAACCCAAAGAAGACGATCGCTTGAGACTTTCCATACAACACGACGGTTTGAAATCCCCTGTTTGGATCGAGTTTAGCACCCCTGCAGAATTAACTGCTTCCAAAGTCATGGACAAGATTCAACACGTACAACAATCTAATGATCAGTTTGACATCACCGATGGTAAAGCCACACTGGACATGACCCACGTCTCTCCTCCTCAAGGGACAGGACGCAAAAAGATGTTATTGGTGGACGACCTTCGCAACACCAAAAAGAGTCTCGTCCGAATTAGCAACCCTCATGACCAGATGTGTTTAGCCCGTGCCATCGTGGTGGGACGAACCTATGCCAACAAGAACGACACGGTAGAATGGAAAAGAACCTGGGACACTATTCAACGTTCCCATCGAGCCAAACAAGGAAACGAAGCAGAACTCCTGTTGCAACAAGCTGGCCTGTCCAAAGACACACCCTGTGGCATTCCTGAGATGCAAAAATTGCAAGATGTCCTAGCTCCACGATATACCTTGAAAGTGCACCCTCAAGAAGTGCGCGGACCTCTATTGTTTCGAGGGCAAGACTTTAAGGACGGAAAATACATTCATGTCTATTATCACGATGAACATTTCGATACCATTACCAGTATCACCGGATTCCTGAAATACAGTTATTACTGTGAGAAATGTGACCATGGTTATAACAATCGAG
The DNA here is from genome assembly GCA_028554795.2 of Sinohyriopsis cumingii. Classification (NCBI taxonomy): domain Eukaryota; kingdom Metazoa; phylum Mollusca; class Bivalvia; order Unionida; family Unionidae; genus Sinohyriopsis; species Sinohyriopsis cumingii. Next base: position 59,680 of record JAPYKE020000293.1, read on the forward strand.
AGCAACACAAGCATTGTGGATCGAAATGCACAGGATGTTTGGCCTCTTCACCCTGTCTGAGCGAAGAACCAGTGCCTTGTTCCACTTGTCTGCGCACGTTTGTCAGCCCTACCTGTTACCAACAACATCTGAAAACGCAAGGTTCACAGAAGAAATGCGCTTGTCAACTGCTGAGATTGTGCTCTACGTGTGAACAAGTCATACGTACCAATAATACCAAGGCACACGTATGTCGAGGAAAGAAAAAATGTCACATTTGTCACCACATCGTGGACTTGGAACACCAATGTTACGTGCAAAAATACCAACCCCCACCAGAGAAAGAGGACGGTCACAAGAAGAAAGGCAATTTCATCTTTTTCGATTTCGAATGCATGCAAGAAACTGGCATTCACATTCCTAATTTCTGCGTGGCTCATCGAGCGTGCGAGAAGTGCATTCAAGAACCTATCTTCAGTCATTGCCCTCACTGCAGCAAGATACCCGGAGGGCGTGAAAAAATCTTTCGGGGACCGAACACGTTAGCCGATTTTGCCCAATGGGTCTTAGACCCCATCGACAAGACGTGGAGCCAAGAGGACATCGAACGTTACGGAGATTGTCATCGTCATGCCACAGTGATGGCTCACAATTTCTCCGGATACGATGGACAGTTTCTTTTGAGGTACTATACGGAACAAGGCACCGAGCGTCCTAAAGTGACTTTGAACGGAGCCAAAATCATTTTCATGCAAGTGGGACAAGTGCAGTTTAAAGATTCGATGAGTTACTTGGCCATGCCTTTGAGTCGAATGCCTAAAACGTTTGGAATGACAGAAATGGCTAAAGGGTACTTTCCACACTTTTTCAATACGGAAGCCAATCAACACGCCGTTCTACCCCATTTGCCTGAGGCTCACTATTACGACCCCGACAACATGCGTACCGAACAACGAGAAGCTTTCTACGCTTGGTACCAGGCTCACGCCTCGGACCCTTTCGACTTTCAGGAAGAAATGCTAAAGTATTGTCGTTCCGACGTGGACATTTTACGGCGTTGCTGTGGAAAATTTCGAGAACTGTTCATGGAACACGGAGGGGTCGATCCTTTGAAAGAAGCTTGCACCATTGCCAAAGCGTGTTCCTTAGTGTATCGACAACGATTCATGCCTGAAAAGACCGTGGCTGTCATCAGTCCTCAAACGACCCACTTTGTCAAACGTCAATACTCGGTCAAAGCCCTACGCTGGTTACATTACTTGTGCGACAAGGAAGACAAGTGGATTCAGCATGCCCGCAACGGAGGAGGCGAAAAGACCATCGGAACGTATTCGGTCGATGGCTGGGACTTAGAAAACCCCAAGATCGTGTACGAGTTTAACGGTTGCTTATTTCACGGATGTCCCGTCTGTTACCCTGACCGTGGCACTAAAAATCAGTTTTTGCAACGAACCATGGAAGACTTGTACCAGGACACTTGTCAGCGATGCCTAAAGTTAGAACAGGAAGGATACCAAGTGGTGGAAATGTGGGAACACGAGTACGATCACCGTATGAAAACCGATCCCGAGTTTAAACGCCTCGTGGAAAGTTACCAGTTCGTGGACCCGCTGAACCCGAGGGATAGTTTGTACGGAGGAAGGACCAATGCCACCTGTTTGCTGTACCAAGCCGACGAAGAGAAAGGAGAAGAAATCAAATACTTGGACGTGTGTTCGCTGTATCCCTACGTGTGCAAATATTGTCGCTTTCCCGTAGGGCACCCGCAATTGCTGACGGAACACATCGACCTGAAAAACATTCGACAATACGAAGGCTTGATCAAGTGCAAAGTTTTGCCTCCCACGAACCTATACCATCCCGTCTTACCTCACCATTGTCAAGGCAAACTGATGTTTCCCTTGTGCCGTACTTGTGCCGAAACGTGCAACCAAGACCAGCCTTGTCAGCACACCCAGGAAGAACGTGCCTTGACGGGAACCTGGGTCAGCGTAGAATTGTTCAAAGCTCTGGACATGGGATACCAACTGTTAGAAGTGTACGAAATTTGCCACTTTCCCAAGACACAACAATACCACAAGGGTGATCCCAGTCAGAAAGGCATTTTCGCTGACTACGTGGATGCCTTTTTGAAACTGAAACAAGAAGCCAGCGGCTATCCTTCCTGGTGTCACACTCCCGAAGACCAAATACAATTCAAAGAGAAATACTATGAACAAGAAGGCATCTCTTTAGACCACATCGAGAAAAACGAAGGCAGGCGATCGTTTGCCAAAGTGATGTTAAATTGCTTGTGGGGTAAAATGGCACAACGACCGTGTTTACCCAAGACGGAATATTTGACAGAACCTTCCCGCTACTTCCAGATGATTCACGACAAAACCAAATACATGAAACACGTGGACGTCGTTCGAGAGAATTTGATCTTGGTCAATTACGAAGAAGATCTGGACTTTGTGCAAGACGACCCTTTTGGAAATGTCATCATTGCGGCTTACGTGACAGCCCATGCTCGCTTAAAATTGTACGAAGCTTTAGAACTGTTAGAAGAACGCGTCCTGTACTTTGACACGGACAGTTGCATTTACATCCATCACCCGATTCAACATCACCCTAACATCGAAGGAGACCGTTTAGGAGCCTGGACAGACGAGCATCCCGACGATAAGATTCTAAGTTTCGTCAGTGGCGGTCCCAAAAATTACGGCTACGAATACCGGGACAAACAAGGAGAAGTGCACACGACGTGCAAAGTGAAAGGACTGACTCTGAATTATCGTACCAGTCGAGTGGTCAACTTTGGGGTATTGAAAGAAGCCTTGCAATCGGGAGAGGATGGAAACTTTAAAGTGACCACTCACCAACCGAACAAGATTGTACGTTTACCCACTCACCACATCGTCAGTCGGCCCTTGGAAAAAGTCTATCAAATCGTGTACCAGAAGCGAGTTCGACTTCCCAATCATTTCACCTTACCGTATGGACACGTTGGTATAAAACATTGGTTGTAAGAGGATAGTTACCCCACCAGAAAGATGACTTCGCCACAGCAAGAATCGAGTGAGAAACCCGATGAGAACTCCAAGTTCAAACCCTACCATTTTCCAGTCTTCTTACCTGACTATTGTGATTGTGCCCGTCGATTGGACACGTTTCAGAAATGGCCTACGGATAGGGAAGGATTACCTTCTTCGCATGTTTTAGCTAGAACAGGATTTGTCTACTTGGGACCTAAGTCAGGATTGGGATACGAGGTACAGTGTTTCGCTTGCGGACTGAAGTTACGAATGGATCTATGTATCTATAAAGATTCAGCTATTCTGGAGCATACTCGATGGTCTCCGCACTGCCCTTACCTTTCTATGGCCTTTCCACCCATTACACTACGGTACAATGTTGACGGTACCTTAGAGACGGTACCTTCCAGAACAGGACATAAAAAACTTAAAAAAGGAAAGATGTACAAGTTGGAGACTGCATTGAGACTAGTATAAAAAGGGGCTATGGTCAAGATCGATAGTTCATTGTGACTACCAAGACCGAGCGAACAAGATGAATACTTTGAAAAAGACATCGTTTCAGTTTGGGGATTGTAAAAAAGTTGTATCTTCCTCTAGTGTGACTAATACTGGATGGATAAGACCCATGCATTGCGACGGAAAATGTCCGGAAGGAAACTGCGATTGTCCATGTGGTTACCATTGTAATTGCGTAACGGAGTTTGCAGACGAGTGCGATTGTGAGCCTTGCGATGGGACCGATGCTGTACGTTGTGACCTGAGCGATGCCGTAAAGCATCATGGGAACTTTAGTGCTCCTACCCCTGTCATGGAAAGTGATGCTGTGCGTGTCAGACCTGTGGGATGCGAAAGCGATGCTGCTCGTCCTCTTGGACATTTTACTGGGTTTCGTTTTAAAGGGGAATGTCCACCTTCACGTCTACCCCCTTACGGATGTCATCCAGCCCTGAGCAAACTCCTACCCATGTCACTCAACCCTCATCGAAACGAACCTGTGAAAGACGAATATTCGTTTCCTGTGCGTTCGTCGGAATACTGCGACTTTGAAAATCGTCTTCAATCGTTCAAAGGAAAATGGCCAAAGTATCTGGGAGGACCGACCCCCGAAGAATTAGCCAGAGCCGGATTTTTCTACTTGGGCGAAGGAGATAAAGTCAAGTGCTTCAGTTGCGGTGTGTCACTTCACCACTGGGAACCGCAAGATTCGGCCTACGTAGAACATGCTCGATGGTCACCGAATTGTCATTACTTACCTTTAGTGGGACCGAGACATTGAAGTAACTTTTTTACCATAATCATCTGTTCATGGATACTTTACAAGAGAACATTCGTGCTTTGCCTGTGGAGTTGAGAGAACGCATTTACCGAGAGCTGGTCAAAATACAAGTGAAACGTAAAGAACAATTGCATCCGATACGTCACCGGTGTTTGAACCACTGGTACCTTCAGGCTATACAAGGACTGATTCAATTGAAAGTGTTCCATTGGACAGACATTGATCAACGACCTCCTGGTTATAAAAAGGAATGGTTTGGTATTGACGATTCTATCTACTACATTGTAAACGTACTGCATCGAATTCCAGAGGAAGAGTTAACGAATTACCAACATCTTTCACGCAATGTCAACTTGGTGAAAGAGGAAACTTCTGAACGAATTGTAATGTGTAGATTAGTGACTCAACGATTTAAATTCGACACTGAAGTGAAACCATGTTTGTGCAAAGAGTACATTTCTTGTGTCAGACCAAAGAGGATTTAGTACGACCTATTCATGGATACTTTGCTAGAGAACATTCGTGCTTTGCCTGTGGAGTTGAGAGAACGCATTTACCGAGAGCTGGTGAAAATACAAGTGAAACGTAAAGAACAATTGCATCCGTTACGTCACCAGATCTTTAACCACTGGTACCTGAATGGTATAAGAGAACTGATTCGTCAGAAATTCTTTCAATGGTCAGACATTGTTCAACACTTTGAGGTCGCTAATGATCGACATGTTCATAATTATGGTTACTTCGAGATTCACCTAGTGCAACGCATTGAGGAAGACAAGGTAAAGGATTACCAACATTTGTTACGTGGAATCTGCTTAGCGGAAGAGGAAACACCTAAACGAACTCTGACGTTTCGGTTACAGTATGCAAGATTTAGATTCCCTACTGGAGAACGAAGATCTCTGGCTAGAAAGTACGTCTATTGCATCCGAAAAAAAGAGAATATAAAAACAGGCTGCCATGCCACGGTTTATGTCACATGTCATCCAACAGATTCCGTGGAAGGAACTCAATGACCATATTCAAACCGTGGATCATTACCATCGATTATTACAAGAACTGTATCCATTCAATTTGGGACGACAAGTGGTGTGTGTCTTAGTGACTTGTTTTCTGGGATTTCGTTTACCAGCCGATTATTTGTGGACTCTTTACGATCAGTACTTACCACCTCCATGGCCTTAAATGGTCACGAAAAACTCCTTTTGCTCAAAGCCTTGCGTTTTCATCTGGATACTTCTCGACCTCAACAGGAAAAAAAGATTCGTCAACTTTTAGCGACCCAAGACGTGTATGACGATGTGTGTGTAGCTTGTGACTTACACCCTCATTGGACAGATGTTCGTGATTGGAAAAAGGGGGGTTTTGAGGCTTGGACCCAAGAAGTGGCCCAGTATGCACAAGAGTTGTTCAAGGAAAAAAGTTACTTTTCAACCTGTGTTAGTGACGGTGCCAGAAGAACCCGTCACCGAGAACAACCACTCGCTTCAGGACAGGACTGTCATGGACATGCCTGAAAGGTCATTCCGGGAGGACACTTGTGTGACAATACCTCATGTAGAGACTGTAAGAACATTACACACTGTCCCTAGGACATCTTGGTTACCCAAAACATGTTGTACAGACACTTGTTTATATTTCACTTTGATCGCTTTGCTGTGTTTTATATTCCTGTACATCACTATTTGGGTTGTATGTATTTTTGTCTTTCGTGTTCATATTTGAAAAAAAACATTCAATAAACGTGTTCTGAAAAAGTATATAAACTCTTGTCTTGTTTGTTTTTTCGTGTCACAAGTGACATTTCTCATACCATGGCTACCTCTGCTGTCTCTGCTCCCTCTTCCTCTACTGTCAAAGTCATCGACGAACACTTAGATCGTGCCAGTTGGGAGGCTTTGTATCTTCGCCATCCCTTTAACATGCTCATTGCTGGACCTAGCGGTTCGGGCAAAACCGAATTCGTCAAACGTTTGATCGAACATAAACATCATTTGATCGATCGGCCACCTCAACGGATCGTGTGGTGTTACAAAGAGTGGCAATCGGCGTACAGCTTCTTGCGAGAAAGTCAAGGCGATTCCATCGTGTTTGTGGAAGGCATTCCTAAAGAAGACGACGGCATCGTCTCTGACTCCCGTCTAACCCATTTGGTCATTTTCGACGACATGTTAGGAGAAGACGAAGAAGAAATTAAATTGTGGTTCACGCGCAAAGGGCATCACCGTAATGCCAGTGTCATTTACATCACCCAAAATTTGTTTCAACAAAGTAAAGCCCATCGCACCATCAGTCTCAATGCGCATTACGTGGTCTTGTTTAAAAGCCCTCGAGATAAATCGCAAGTGCAAGTCTTAGCCAAACAGTTAGGAACGCCTTGGCTGACTCAGGCGTACGACGATGCCACTCAAACTCCACACGCCTATTTACTCGTCGATTTGAAACCTACGACCCCCGAGGATTTGCGATTTCGTACCCACTTGTTTCACCACTGGTGCCAAGACGGAGGGCCTGTCCTGTACACGTCTCCGTCCTCGACTTCATTTCACTCCCATGAAAAAAATCTATAAAAACCTCAGACCCTTTTTCGTCTGTCTCACACAGTGTGAACATGACGTCCCTTCAGTCTCATCTTCCCGTCAAATTGATTCGTGCCTTGTATGGCATCAGTCGAGAAAAAGATCCACAAACACGAGCCCGTGTCTTAGAAGCTAGTCTCAAAGAAGTCTTACGATGGTTCACGGTGACGGCACGTCAATTACTCCAAGGAATCATTCAGATTCCTCATCAAACCCAACGCTTTTTCGATCGAAACAAAGTCGCTTTGGTCCAACTGGCCGATCCCCGCATCGACACTCAAACCAAAAAACAAATCATTTTGAAACCTGGAGGGAGCGGTACTCTAGGAGGGGTCATCATTCGCTCACTCTTAAGATGGGATCCTAATGCCCCCAAAGTTATCCCCAAGACAAAAGTCCAACGAAGCCCCAAGAAGAAAAAGAAAAAGACCAAGTCCCCAAGAAGAACTTCTCCAGTGGCGGGACCCTCCTCTTACCAGACACCACCACCATCACCCCGGAAAAAGAAAAGAAGCCCCAAGAAAAAGAAACAGAGAAAAAGTCCCCAGAAAAAGAAAAGTCCACAGAAGAAAACTAGTCGCAAGAGAGGCACTTCGGCCAGGACGCAACCTTACACTCGCAAGCCACGACCTGCCACAACGTCTCCGGCAGCCTCACGTTTGTCCACTTCTCCGTTGATGTCACCAGGAACTGAAGAGTACTTGGAGACGTTGATTACACCAAGAACTTCTCCGTTGATGACCCCCAAAAGAACTTCCCCAGTGGCAGGACCTTCCAATTTAGCGGCAGTGGCTGCTGCTCACAAAGTACCTTCTCCCAAAATCAAAGTTCAAGAAAGATCGGGCATGTTACAAAGTTTACTGGATTTGTCCAAGCAAGAACTGGCTCGATTTAGTCCGTTACGTACCCCTGCACGACGTGTCATGCCTGTCCTCAAACTGATAAAACGTAAAGACAATCAGTGGCGACGCGTTCCAGTATAAAAAAGGCCTGTGACCGAGTAGGGTATCAGTGTTTTAGGTGCTCCTAAAGACTCAAAGATGTCACCCTCCAGAAAACCCCAAGGAAAGAAAAGAAAAGGACTACCACCACGTTTAGCCAAACATGGGGACCTGTTATCTGTCCTGTCCAAAGCTTCTCCACCCCTACGAAAAAAACTCATTCAAACAGCCTCCAAAGAGGTCATCGATACCGTGTGCGAATGTTGTTTGAACGTTTTGAAAGGCACGATCCCTTTGTCCAAACACCAGAAACAATGCTTAGGCAAACATCGTCACGTTCTTCGGAAAATGGTTCAAAAGAAAATTCCCATTCGTCAAAAAAAGAAGATGTTGGTCCAACGTGGAGGTATTTTACCTCTCTTGTTAGGCCCCATACTGAAAGGAGTCTTGGGAACCATGTTGGGAGGACTGATGGGAGCAAGATAAAAAGGCCTTCGGAAGTCCCAAGATCTCAGAATTCACCCCTGACAACCCCATGGAAGGACGAAAACTAGCTTTAGTGCCTTACAAACGATGGATGGAATACCATCGGTGGCAAGAACAACGCACCCCGCATTTACCTCCCAATCCCAATTTGAGCGAGATGTCCCAGTTACAACACGAATTGCAGTCCTTGCTGGATCGCCAAGATTTGTCCGAAACAGAAAAATCGCAAAAGTACGGTCAACTCTTGCAACGACTGCAACTCTTTCACCAGAAAGCTTTAGACGAAACAGCTCTACCCACTTTGAAAGATTTTAAGACCTTGATGAAAAGTTCAGCACCATCACCAGTACCAGTACCAGTACCACCAGTACCCGTGACCAAGACAGAAAAAGGAAAAGAAGAAGAAGAAGAAGGATTTCAAACTCCACCAGAAAAAGTACGCAAGTTAACAACACCACCTACCTCCAGAATTGGATGGATTAAAAAGATGATGGCCACCCCTTCTTCCTCACAAGAGAAAAAGAAAGTGAAGACAGAAGTGAAACAAGAACCGATATCCCCTGCTCAGACATCCTCCTCTTCGACACCTATTGCCGGTCGCACACGCAAAGCCTTGCAATCCAAGAAAATACCCCAAGAGAAAAAGAGTAGCCTCTTCCAAGAGTGGGTGCCTTATTAAGACGCCAATCCACACAAAAAAATGGAAAAAGTCTTAGCTAGCATTTACTACGATCCCTCGCATCCTGCAGGTTACGCAGGAGTTCAAAAATTGTATCGTGCTGCCAAAACGCGACTGAAAAGTCTCCGTTTACCTCAAGTGCAACGATGGTTACAAGAACAAGCTACCTACACTTTACACAAACCCATTCGACGCAAGTTTGCCAGAAGTCGCACCCAAGTGGAAGGTATCGATCATCAATGGCAAGCCGATTTAGCCGATGTCTCTCATTTGGCCAGCTACAATCGTGGTTACAAATATTTGTTTTGTGTCATCGACGTCTTTTCAAAATTTGCCTGGGTCGTACCCTTGACTTCCAAATCCAGCAGCGAGTTAGTGCGAGCCCTGCAACGGGTGTTGAAACAAAGCGGTCGTCGCCCTCTTCGATGGCAAACGGACAAAGGCACCGAATTTCTGAACCAAGCTTTCCAAAAAGAATTAAAGAAACGTGACATTCATTTTTTTACCACCGAGAATCCCGAAACCAAAGCCAGCATCGTGGAACGTTTTCAACGCACTTTGAAAGAACGCATGTGGAAATATTTTACGCATCACCACACTCTGAAGTACATCGACATCTTACCGCACCTGGTGCAAGCGTACAACCAATCTTACCATCGAAGCATCGGACGTGCCCCGCAAGACGTGACTCCCGACAACGAAGTGCTGGTGTTCGAGCGCCTGTTCGGTACGTCCCCGACGAGGGCTGTCCCCAAGAAAAGTGGAGAGTTGGCCGTAGGAGATTGGGTGCGCATCGGCAAAACCAAACGCACTTTCGACAAAGGTTACTTACCTAACTGGACGACCGAATTGTTTCGCGTCACTGGACGAGTGCATGGCCGTCATCCTGCCGTCTATAAATTGGAAGACATGAACGGAGAAGTACTCAAAGGAACGTTTTATTTGCCCGAGTTACAACGTGTCACCAAAAAAGAAGACGACGTGTACGACATCGAAAGCATTCTGGAACGCAGAACCCGTAAAGTGGGCAAACGACGTGTCAAAGAAGTCAAAGTACGTTGGAAAGGATATCCACCCAGTTTCGATTCTTGGATCGACGCTTCGCAAGTCATCGACTATAAAAAGAAGAAGTGACCATCATGCCCTTTCACACAGCAGACGCAGCTACGTCGACCAGTCCTTCTTCCCCTAGTTCTTCTGTGCAAGATTTACAAAAACAACCCTTGTGGGTGTGGTGTGGAGAACGTGTGCCTAAAACGCAAATCGTCTTTTTCTGCCAAATCTTCGTGGTGTATTGTGTCATCGGGGCAGCCATCGCCAATTTGAGTTTGCAACAAGGAGACAAACAATTGTGGACCATTTTATTGAGCAGTTGCATCGGTTACCTGCTTCCCAATCCCTCCCTGAAATTCTCCTCGAACGGGAACGTTGTGTCCAGTGCCAGTGCCAGTCACCACTCCAACAACCACAACCAGAACCCCATTTTGGGTGGAGACACGCCTCTGACATCCAGTAATATCCCCTCGGACAGCCACAGAACTCTGGAATTATGAGTCACCAAAACCAATTTTACTTAACCTTACCCAGTGACAGTTCCATGGAGGTGTTTCCCAACAACACGTTGTGCTGTTACACGGCCAAATTACCTCAAGCCATCCCCTTAGATCACGAAGCCCATTGGGAAGTGGCTTTGGTAGAAATGATTCACCCAACACAAATCAAAAACATCACCGAAAAGCAAAACTATTTTGAGGTGGAAATCCTGAACGAACAATTACAAAACTACATGAATGACATCGGGTTTTCAGGGGACACAAAACCAGCCAGCAAACCACCCTTCATTATCTACACCGTGAAAATTCCGGCAGAGTTTTATTTTAGTGGCCAACATTTGGTGGACACTATTGCGGACAGGTTCGAGTTCGCCTTTGGCAAAGCCCTGAACAGAGTAAAAAAAAGTGTCACCCTGGAGTACCATAAAGTGGCTCGTCGCTTACTGATGAAATTTCAGGATACTCAACTGTTGTCCTTCAGGTTCAATGGTAGTTTGTTTGAAATTTTGGGTGGACATGCAGAAATGGTCACAAACAATTGGAGCCCCAAGATCAACAATAATATGGATTTTTACAGAGCTTTTGGAAAACCGGTAGAACTGAACCAAGGACTGAATTTGATGTTCGTGTACTCCGATGTGGTGGAATACAACGTGGTGGGACACACCTCTGTGCCATTACTGCGTGTCATTCCTTTCAAAGTGGATAGTACCACGACCAGTGACCAGGAAGGTGGAAACACTTATCACGTTCACCGCGAATTTGTACATCCTCACTATTTGCCGGTCAGCAAGTCGTATTTGGACACGGTCAACATTGCTATAAAAGGAGATCAGGGACAAAATATTCCATTCACCAAAGGAAAAGTCACGGTGAAACTCCATTTTCGAAAACGGTTCTCTCACGATTCGTAAGTAAGTCATGTATCCAGTGTACCAAGGGGTGGCTCGACAGCGAGGACACGGTTTAGGAGACATGTTAAAATCGGCCTTTCGTTCGGTGGCCCCGGTGTTGAAACCGATGGTGACACGCGGATTGCACGCCTTGAAAGATGCGGCACTGACGCAAGGCAAAGAATTTCTCCAAAATGTCATCATCGACAAACAAAACCCTAAAGAAGCCTTCATGAGGGCAGGCAAAAATGTCTTGCTGCAAACGGGAAAAGACATTTTGGGCCGACGAGACACACCTATAAATGCCCTGCACGCTACCGAGTCAGGCATTCAGCAAGGACAAGGCAGAAAGAGACGACGAAGAAAACACCCTTTCACCAGACTTCAAGCGAGAAAGGCCAAGAAAAGAAGAACCGTTCGAGACTTAGACGTTTTCGATTATTGAGACACAGAACAAAAAAATGATGCACCGAGAGTCTTGCGCTTGTTCCAAGACGGAACTGGATCTGTTTGCCATGCCCCCCACCATGATGACCATGCAAGAATCTCAGTGGGTGGAATTTCACCCCGTCTCCTCATTGACCGATTCCGCTCCCATCGAGTTTGAAATCAAAGGACAGCCCGAAGATTACATCGATCTGAATAGCAGTTACTTGTACCTGAAAGTCAAAATTCTAGATAAGACTGGAGGTCCTATAGACACTGAAGCAGTAGCTCCCGTCAACAATTTCATGCATTCCTTGTTCAGTGGAGTGGACTTGTACTTGAATAACAAACTGGTCAGTAGCAGCATGGATACTTACCCTTATCGTGCCTACCTGGAAAATCTCTTGACGTACGGAATAGATGCCAAGAACACTCATCTCAATTCCTGTGTGGTATGGGAAGCTGACGAAGCAGGCAAGTTTGAAACATTCGAAACTGATGAAAAGAAAGACAACAATGCGGGATTTATAGAACGAAGAGACAGAATCAAAGATGGACAGAGTTTAGAACTGATGGACCGTTTGCATTTGGACATGTGGTTGCAAGAGAAATATTTGCTAAACGGAGTGAATGTTCGCCTGAGACTGAATCGGAGCAGTACCGCTTTCCATTTATTGGGTAATGCTGACGAGTACAAAACCAAAATCCTAGAAGCCAGACTCTACGTACGCCGTGTGGAAGTGTTACCTAAAGTGGGAAACGACATCAGTCAGACGTTGAGCAGAACGACCGCCAAATATCCCATACGAAGAGTGGAAGTGAAAACCTTCACCATTCCCAAGGGACAGCGATCCATGATCGAAGATCATCTGTTTCAAGGACAGTTACCCAAACGTTTGATCGTTGGTATGGTCGAGAATACAGCCTTCAACGGAGCTGCCGATAAAAATCCTTTCAACTTTGAACACTTTGACGTGTCTAAGATCGAAGTCAGTCGCGATGGTAAGACCTTGTGTACCCGACCTTTTGAACCTGACTTTAAAGAGAAGAATTACTTGAGATCGTACTTGTCCTTGTACGAAGCCACCGGTCAGTTAGGAACCAACACCAGTCACGGTATTACGTACGAAGATTATGCAGGAGGCTATGCTTTGTGGGCGTTTGATTTCACTCCAGACCAAGGCAGCGACGAGGGACATTTCCACCCTATAAAATCCGGCCAGATTCGTGTGGAACTTCAGTTTGCAAATCCTCTGCCAGAGACAGTGAACGTAATCCTGTATGCAGAATTCGATAATACCATAGAAATCAACAGTTTGAGAGAAGTCATTCTAGATTATTAGAAGCCATGGAAGACTGTTATCCCTCTTTACAAAGTGAAGAAACTTTGGACATGAAATGTGAGGAGACCGTGGAAGGAGAATCCCAAGACGAAGAAATTGTCATGATGAAGTCGAGATGGCCAGAACAAGAAGCCCATTTAGTCTCCTGTTTTGCCAAACACTTGGTCGACAAAATGACGGAATTGATCAAGAAAAATTGCTATGGATGTCAAAACGATCATCCCAGTCAAATTCAACACGATAAATGCCTGATGTTAAGTCAAGAAGAAAAATTGGACGAGTATCTGGACGAAGCTTGGAGTCTCATCTCGAACGAAGACGTGTTGCACCAGTGGTATAAAGACTTGCGTGAACATTCTTGTCCACCATTAACCACTCAAGAGATCCATCGTATCGAAGCTCTCCTGAATCAGAGTGAGGAAACAGAACGAATAACCGTTTATTCCTCAGACATTTTCAAGCAAAAAGTCAGGATCGAATTGACAACGTATTATTACCTGTGAAGAAGAAAAAAACAAACACAAAACAATGGATACCTGGGAACTTTATTACCTTTTGAACCACAGTTCGTATACGTCTTCTTGGAATCCCGTCGTCTGTGCTAAAGATGAACTCCCTCATCGCAAACCTAAAGACCATCAAGCTTACGTGATCAACACGGACGACAGTCATCTCCCAGGAACCCACTGGGTAGCCGTCTACTTTCCTCAAGAAGGATGTGTGGAATATTTCGATTCGTATGGATTGCCCCCTTTGGAAGACGATATCATCGACTTTATGAGAAGAAATGCTCAAACCACCCGATTCAATAATGTGAAATTACAAGGCACAGATTCCTTGGTGTGTGGACAGTACTGTGTGTATTTTCTGCATCATCGGAGCCTGGGCTATTCCTTAGAACATTTAGTGACTCATTTCGATCCTCGTTCTTCTGCTAGAAATGATGTGAAAGTAGATCGATGGTTTTGTGACCATTATGTTTATCTTTTGTCTCAAGCTAGGAAACGTAGTGTCCATCAATGGCCTAATGATTTCCAACAGTGGAAATCACAATTTCATTCACAACGTTGTCAGCCCTGTTTAAAGTAGATTGTGAATTGAGAAAAAAATGTTTGTGATTTGAAAAAATTGTTTGATGTTATAGTGTTGGATTATTGTTAAAAATGTTAGAGTTGTTGTTTAGTGTTAAGTGATTTTTGAATAAAAAATGTTGTGTTTTGAAAAAATGCTTTTGTCTTTTGTTTAGCTATAAGAATGTTAAATTGATGCTCTTTCATTTCTTACTATCCCTCTCATGACAATCACTGAACGTTGCGAATCGAAAACCGTGTGGGGGATGTTTTCCTTCACGTCCGCGCTTTCACTTTAAGAACCGGGGTTGTTTCCAGTCTAACCATCCATTGTCGACTCATCCTCCTACGAAGATGTGCTCCAAACTAGCTAAGCTCAACGAAGCCTACGTGAATTTGCATAGGGTCAGACACAGTCTGATACCGAAGCCAGAAGAAATAGAGAATGTGAGAATGTTAAAAATCACTGAAGACCTGATAGAAGAGCTCTTCAGAGAAGAAATGAACAAGGAGAAAGAAGAATGGACAGAGAAGTACAGACTTCAGAGACAGCAGCAACAGCAGCAACAACAACAGCAGCAGCAGCAACAACCTGAAGCTGACAGAGGCTTTGTCGATTGTCGTATCGACACCAAAGAATTCTTCTTCTCTTTCCGAAGAAGCAGACCTATTGCCAGAAAGTCTATCCTCAGAGGACATCGCATTCTTAGAAACTAAAAAGAATGCCATAGCAAACAAAAAAACAGCCCTTTTCAGGGCTACCCAATACTCTAGAAAAGAAATAACGATCGATTTGCCAATGTGTGTAGGTAGAGTAGTGTGAAAATAAACACTAACTCTTTTTAAAAATGTGAGGGTATGTGTTGGTGTGTTTGTGTTTGTAAGAGCTCAAGTAAGTTGGTGTGGATAGTAGATTAAAATGATATCTTTTCTTAGTGTTTGAGGTGTATATTTGGAGTTAGATTGAATTGCTTTGCGTATGTGGATAGTCTATTGAAGTGATGGGTAGCATAAAAAAGTGAGCGAGTGTTTCTTTTAGGTCCGCGCGTTGTTGATGTTTTTTGGTCATGATCTAGGTAAGATGAATTTTATGTTTTTTAGGGGATGTTTTCCTTCACGTACGCGCTTTCAGTATAAATTGAAACTCGTTCGGCAGTCCAGCTACCCTTGTTGATTGATCAACACCAAAAAAATGAACACGAGACTTGAGAAACTGTTGGAGCTTCATGTGCATCTGGAATATGCCAGGCGCATATTAAATGAACTGGCCGCGGAAGCCATTGTAGAGGAGGGAAGGGTAAGAGAGGAGGAAAGAAGAAAGAAAGAAGAGGAGGAGAGAAGATATAAAGAAGAAGAAGAAAGAAGATATAAAGAGGAAAGAAGAAACAAAGAAGAGGAGGAGGAAAAGGAAAGAAGAAATTTCAAAATCCCAGAGAGCGAAAATTGGGATTCTGAAGCGACATATCCTGCCTCTGCTCTCTGCCCCCAAAAGGTAAAAAGTAACTGGGGGATAAGATGTGTATGTGGCGCCAGGCCTGGAAGGTGCCACCATTAACCAGGTGTCCATGAAGTTCCAAACAAAAACAGCCCTTTTCAGGGCTACCCAATACTCTAGAAAAGAAATAACTATTAATTTGCCAATGTGTAGGTAGAGTAGTGTGTATATAAACACTAACTCTTATTTTAGATAGTGTGAGGGTATGAGTTTGTGTGTTTGTGTGTTTGTGTTTGTAAGAGCTCAGGTATGTTAGTGTGAATAGTAGATTATGGGTTTCTTAGCGTATGTGAAGAGTATAGTTAGGGTTTCATTATATGAAATGAGAAAGTAGGGGGATGTTTTCCTTCACGTACGCGCGATGTTGGGTCATGATCTAGGTAAGATCCATTTTATGTTTTAGAGGGATGTTTTCCTTCACGTTCGCGCTTTTCGTATAAGAACCCACAGTGCTCGTTGTTCAAACCATTCTGCAAAGAATACAAAGAAGATGGCTTCTAACCAAATGGACAAAATGGAAAAATTACAAAACGTCCTCGACAATTTAGGAATGATAGAGCAAATGTTGGTTAACCTAAACGAGGATCACTATTCATATAGTCCCCATCGAGTGAAGATGGAGATAAACAATTTACGAAAAATGAAGGTAATCATCAGTGATCTGTTGAAAGAAATAAAGGAGGAGAAGGAGGATGAAGAGGAAAAGATAAGAATAAGAACATGGAACGAAAAAATTGAAAAAGAAGAGGAAAATGAGAAGAGGAAGAAAGAAGAAGAGGAGGAAGAGAAGAAAGAAGAGAAGGAGAAAAAAAAGAAGAGAAAGAGTGTTGGAGATAAAATAAGAACTTGGTGGAGGAAAAGAAGAAATTAGAAGAAGAAAACCCAAAGGCCCTTTTCAGGGCCAGCCATATATCTCGAAAAGAGATAGTCTTTGAATTGCCTAAATTTAAATTTAAATTTTAAAAATTTTTTTTAAAATTTTTTTAAAAAAAAAAATCCCATGTTAAATTCCCCTTGTCCGTAGAGTGACCCACGATTTATTCCCATGTTAAATTCCCTTGTCCGTAAAGTGACCCACGATTTATTCCCATGTTAAATCCCCTTGTCCGTAAAGTGCCCCACGATTTTTCTCCATGTTAATTTTCCATTGTCCGTAAAGTGCCCCAAGGGTGTTTTTAATGCTAATTCCCATTGTCCGAAAAGTGCCCCCCTTCACTACTCACGGCCACCTCCACATCACCAAATAAATGATGTTTCGGTTGCCGTTCATATACCGTACTAGAACGTGCAGACACTCTCGAAACTTTAGATATATATATATATCGTATGTCCTAAGATACCTTGGCACTGGCAAAGTTAGGTTATATCTATATAAGGGAGTAATGTAGCATTACTCCAAGCACTGGCCTAAGGAGAATTACTCTAAAGACTATATACTTATAAATATATATATTTTATTACGAGGATGTATATTAAGATCCCTATGGTTGACGAATGTAAGGACATTAATTACCACTAATAGTACTAGGACTATTCCAACCTTACCGCTAAACAAGCATATCAATAATTCGCTCCATATTGGGTTTCTGCTTGGTATCGAACCTAGGACCTCTGAATGCGAGATAAGACAACTATCGCCTGCCTGCACGTTCCAGCACGCATACTACCACGGCCACCTCCACATCACCAAATAAATGATGTTTCGGTTGCCGTTCATATACCGTACTAGAACGTGCAGACACTCTCGAAACTTTAGATATATATATATATCGTATGTCCTAAGATACCTTGGCACTGGCAAAGTTAGGTTATATCTATATAAGGGAGTAATGTAGCATTACTCCAAGCACTGGCCTAAGGAGAATTACTCTAAAGACTATATACTTATAAATATATATATTTTATTACGAGGATGTATATTAAGATCCCTATGGTTGACGAATGTAAGGACATTAATTACCACTAATAGTACTAGGACTATTCCAACCTTACCGCTAAACAAGCATATCAATAATTCGCTCCATATTGGGTTTCTGCTTGGTATCGAACCTAGGACCTCTGAATGCGAGATAAGACAACTATCGCCTGCCTGCACGTTCCAGCACGCATACTACCACGGCCACCTCCACATCACCAAATAAATGATGTTTCGGTTGCCGTTCATATACCGTACTAGAACGTGCAGACACTCTCGAAACTTTAGATATATATATATATCGTATGTCCTAAGATACCTTGGCACTGGCAAAGTTAGGTTATATCTATATAAGGGAGTAATGTAGCATTACTCCAAGCACTGGCCTAAGGAGAATTACTCTAAAGACTATATACTTATAAATATATATATTTTATTACGAGGATGTATATTAAGATCCCTATGGTTGACGAATGTAAGGACATTAATTACCACTAATAGTACTAGGACTATTCCAACCTTACCGCTAAACAAGCATATCAATAATTCGCTCCATATTGGGTTTCTGCTTGGTATCGAACCTAGGACCTCTGAATGCGAGATAAGACAACTATCGCCTGCCTGCACGTTCCAGCACGCATACTACCACGGCCACCTCCACATCACCAAATAAATGATGTTTCGGTTGCCGTTCATATACCGTACTAGAACGTGCAGACACTCTCGAAACTTTAGATATATATATATATCGTATGTCCTAAGATACCTTGGCACTGGCAAAGTTAGGTTATATCTATATAAGGGAGTAATGTAGCATTACTCCAAGCACTGGCCTAAGGAGAATTACTCTAAAGACTATATACTTATAAATATATATATTTTATTACGAGGATGTATATTAAGATCCCTATGGTTGACGAATGTAAGGACATTAATTACCACTAATAGTACTAGGACTATTCCAACCTTACCGCTAAACAAGCATATCAATAATTCGCTCCATATTGGGTTTCTGCTTGGTATCGAACCTAGGACCTCTGAATGCGAGATAAGACAACTATCGCCTGCCTGCACGTTCCAGCACGCATACTACCACGGCCACCTCCACATCACCAAATAAATGATGTTTCGGTTGCCGTTCATATACCGTACTAGAACGTGCAGACACTCTCGAAACTTTAGATATATATATATATCGTATGTCCTAAGATACCTTGGCACTGGCAAAGTTAGGTTATATCTATATAAGGGAGTAATGTAGCATTACTCCAAGCACTGGCCTAAGGAGAATTACTCTAAAGACTATATACTTATAAATATATATATTTTATTACGAGGATGTATATTAAGATCCCTATGGTTGACGAATGTAAGGACATTAATTACCACTAATAGTACTAGGACTATTCCAACCTTACCGCTTAACAAGCATATCAATAATTCGCTCCATATTGGGTTTCTGCTTGGTATCGAACCTAGGACCTCTGAATGCGAGATAAGACAACTATCGCCTGCCTGCACGTTCCAGCACGCATACTACCACGGCCACCTCCACATCACCAAATAAATGATGTTTCGGTTGCCGTTCATATACCGTACTAGAACGTGCAGACACTCTCGAAACTTTAGATATATATATATATCGTATGTCCTAAGATACCTTGGCACTGGCAAAGTTAGGTTATATCTATATAAGGGAGTAATGTAGCATTACTCCAAGCACTGGCCTAAGGAGAATTACTCTAAAGACTATATACTTATAAATATATATATTTTATTACGAGGATGTATATTAAGATCCCTATGGTTGACGAATGTAAGGACATTAATTACCACTAATAGTACTAGGACTATTCCAACCTTACCGCTAAACAAGCATATCAATAATTCGCTCCATATTGGGTTTCTGCTTGGTATCGAACCTAGGACCTCTGAATGCGAGATAAGACAACTATCGCCTGCCTGCACGTTCCAGCACGCATACTACCACGGCCACCTCCACATCACCAAATAAATGATGTTTCGGTTGCCGTTCATATACCGTACTAGAACGTGCAGACACTCTCGAAACTTTAGATATATATATATATCGTATGTCCTAAGATACCTTGGCACTGGCAAAGTTAGGTTATATCTATATAAGGGAGTAATGTAGCATTACTCCAAGCACTGGCCTAAGGAGAATTACTCTAAAGACTATATACTTATAAATATATATATTTTATTACGAGGATGTATATTAAGATCCCTATGGTTGACGAATGTAAGGACATTAATTACCACTAATAGTACTAGGACTATTCCAACCTTACCGCTAAACAAGCATATCAATAATTCGCTCCATATTGGGTTTCTGCTTGGTATCGAACCTAGGACCTCTGAATGCGAGATAAGACAACTATCGCCTGCCTGCACGTTCCAGCACGCATACTACCACGGCCACCTCCACATCACCAAATAAATGATGTTTCGGTTGCCGTTCATATACCGTACTAGAACGTGCAGACACTCTCGAAACTTTAGATATATATATATATCGTATGTCCTAAGATACCTTGGCACTGGCAAAGTTAGGTTATATCTATATAAGGGAGTAATGTAGCATTACTCCAAGCACTGGCCTAAGGAGAATTACTCTAAAGACTATATACTTATAAATATATATATTTTATTACGAGGATGTATATTAAGATCCCTATGGTTGACGAATGTAAGGACATTAATTACCACTAATAGTACTAGGACTATTCCAACCTTACCGCTAAACAAGCATATCAATAATTCGCTCCATATTGGGTTTCTGCTTGGTATCGAACCTAGGACCTCTGAATGCGAGATAAGACAACTATCGCCTGCCTGCACGTTCCAGCACGCATACTACCACGGCCACCTCCACATCACCAAATAAATGATGTTTCGGTTGCCGTTCATATACCGTACTAGAACGTGCAGACACTCTCGAAACTTTAGATATATATATATATCGTATGTCCTAAGATACCTTGGCACTGGCAAAGTTAGGTTATATCTATATAAGGGAGTAATGTAGCATTACTCCAAGCACTGGCCTAAGGAGAATTACTCTAAAGACTATATACTTATAAATATATATATTTTATTACGAGGATGTATATTAAGATCCCTATGGTTGACGAATGTAAGGACATTAATTACCACTAATAGTACTAGGACTATTCCAACCTTACCGCTTAACAAGCATATCAATAATTCGCTCCATATTGGGTTTCTGCTTGGTATCGAACCTAGGACCTCTGAATGCAAGATAAGACAACTATCGCCTGCCTGCACGTTCCAGCACGCATACTACCACGGCCACCTCCACATCACCAAATAAATGATGTTTCGGTTGCCGTTCATATACCGTACTAGAACGTGCAGACACTCTCGAAACTTTAGATATATATATATATCGTATGTCCTAAGATACCTTGGCACTGGCAAAGTTAGGTTATATCTATATAAGGGAGTAATGTAGCATTACTCCAAGCACTGGCCTAAGGAGAATTACTCTAAAGACTATATACTTATAAATATATATATTTTATTACGAGGATGTATATTAAGATCCCTATGGTTGACGAATGTAAGGACATTAATTACCACTAATAGTACTAGGACTATTCCAACCTTACCGCTAAACAAGCATATCAATAATTCGCTCCATATTGGGTTTCTGCTTGGTATCGAACCTAGGACCTCTGAATGCGAGATAAGACAACTATCGCCTGCCTGCACGTTCCAGCACGCATACTACCACGGCCACCTCCACATCACCAAATAAATGATGTTTCGGTTGCCGTTCATATACCGTACTAGAACGTGCAGACACTCTCGAAACTTTAGATATATATATATATCGTATGTCCTAAGATACCTTGGCACTGGCAAAGTTAGGTTATATCTATATAAGGGAGTAATGTAGCATTACTCCAAGCACTGGCCTAAGGAGAATTACTCTAAAGACTATATACTTATAAATATATATATTTTATTACGATGATGTATATTAAGATCCCTATGGTTGACGAATGTAAGGACATTAATTACCACTAATAGTACTAGGACTATTCCAACCTTACCGCTAAACAAGCATATCAATAATTCGCTCCATATTGGGTTTCTGCTTGGTATCGAACCTAGGACCTCTGAATGCGAGATAAGACAACTATCGCCTGCCTGCACGTTCCAGCACGCATACTACCACGGCCACCTCCACATCACCAAATAAATGATGTTTCGGTTGCCGTTCATATACCGTACTAGAACGTGCAGACACTCTCGAAACTTTAGATATATATATATATATCGTATGTCCTAAGATACCTTGGCACTGGCAAAGTTAGGTTATATCTATATAAGGGATTAATGTAGCATTACTCCAAGCACTGGCCTAAGGAGAATTACTCTAAAGACTATATACTTATAAATATATATATTTTATTACGAGGATGTATATTAAGATCCCTATGGTTGACGAATGTAAGGACATTAATTACCACTAATAGTACTAGGACTATTCCAACCTTACCGCTAAACAAGCATATCAATAATTCGCTCCATATTGGGTTTCTGCTTGGTATCGAACCTAGGACCTCTGAATGCGAGATAAGACAACTATCGCCTGCCTGCACGTTCTAGCACGCATACTACCACGGCCACCTCCACATCACCAAATAAATGATGTTTCGGTTGCCGTTCATATACCGTACTAGAACGTGCAGACACTCTCGAAACTTTAGATATATATATATATCGTATGTCCTAAGATACCTTGGCACTGGCAAAGTTAGGTTATATCTATATAAGGGAGTAATGTAGCATTACTCCAAGCACTGGCCTAAGGAGAATTACTCTAAAGACTATATACTTATAAATATATATATTTTATTACGAGGATGTATATTAAGATCCCTATGGTTGACGAATGTAAGGACATTAATTACCACTAATAGTACTAGGACTATTCCAACCTTACCGCTTAACAAGCATATCAATAATTCGCTCCATATTGGGTTTCTGCTTGGTATCGAACCTAGGACCTCTGAATGCGAGATAAGACAACTATCGCCTGCCTGCACGTTCCAGCACGCATACTACCACGGCCACCTCCACATCACCAAATAAATGATGTTTCGGTTGCCGTTCATATACCGTACTAGAACGTGCAGACACTCTCGAAACTTTAGATATATATATATATCGTATGTCCTAAGATACCTTGGCACTGGCAAAGTTAGGTTATATCTATATAAGGGAGTAATGTAGCATTACTCCAAGCACTGGCCTAAGGAGAATTACTCTAAAGACTATATACTTATAAATATATATATTTTATTACGAGGATGTATATTAAGATCCCTATGGTTGACGAATGTAAGGACATTAATTACCACTAATAGTACTAGGACTATTCCAACCTTACCGCTAAACAAGCATATCAATAATTCGCTCCATATTGGGTTTCTGCTTGGTATCGAACCTAGGACCTCTGAATGCGAGATAAGACAACTATCGCCTGCCTGCACGTTCCAGCACGCATACTACCACGGCCACCTCCACATCACCAAATAAATGATGTTTCGGTTGCCGTTCATATACCGTACTAGAACGTGCAGACACTCTCGAAACTTTAGATATATATATATATATCGTATGTCCTAAGATACCTTGGCACTGGCAAAGTTAGGTTATATCTATATAAGGGAGTAATGTAGCATTACTCCAAGCACTGGCCTAAGGAGAATTACTCTAAAGACTATATACTTATAAATATATATATTTTATTACGAGGATGTATATTAAGATCCCTATGGTTGACGAATGTAAGGACATTAATTACCACTAATAGTACTAGGACTATTCCAACCTTACCGCTAAACAAGCATATCAATAATTCGCTCCATATTGGGTTTCTGCTTGGTATCGAACCTAGGACCTCTGAATGCGAGATAAGACAACTATCGCCTGCCTGCACGTTCCAGCACGCATACTACCACGGCCACCTCCACATCACCAAATAAATGATGTTTCGGTTGCCGTTCATATACCGTACTAGAACGTGCAGACACTCTCGAAACTTTAGATATATATATATATCGTATGTCCTAAGATACCTTGGCACTGGCAAAGTTAGGTTATATTTATATAAGGGAGTAATGTAGCATTACTCCAAGCACTGGCCTAAGGAGAATTACTCTAAAGACTATATACTTATAAATATATATATTTTATTACGAGGATGTATATTAAGATCCCTATGGTTGACGAATGTAAGGACATTAATTACCACTAATAGTACTAGGACTATTCCAACCTTACCGCTAAACAAGCATATCAATAATTCGCTCCATATTGGGTTTCTGCTTGGTATCGAACCTAGGACCTCTGAATGCGAGATAAGACAACTATCGCCTGCCTGCACGTTCCAGCACGCATACTACCACGGCCACCTCCACATCACCAAATAAATGATGTTTCGGTTGCCGTTCATATACCGTACTAGAACGTGCAGACACTCTCGAAACTTTAGATATATATATATATCGTATGTCCTAAGATACCTTGGCACTGGCAAAGTTAGGTTATATCTATATAAGGGAGTAATGTAGCATTACTCCAAGCACTGGCCTAAGGAGAATTACTCTAAAGACTATATACTTATAAATATATATATTTTATTACGAGGATGTATATTAAGATCCCTATGGTTGACGAATGTAAGGACATTAATTACCACTAATAGTACTAGGACTATTCCAACCTTACCGCTAAACAAGCATATCAATAATTCGCTCCATATTGGGTTTCTGCTTGGTATCGAACCTAGGACCTCTGAATGCGAGATAAGACAACTATCGCCTGCCTGCACGTTCCAGCACGCATACTACCACGGCCACCTCCACATCACCAAATAAATGATGTTTCGGTTGCCGTTCATATACCGTACTAGAACGTGCAGACACTCTCGAAACTTTAGATATATATATATATCGTATGTCCTAAGATACCTTGGCACTGGCAAAGTTAGGTTATATCTATATAAGGGAGTAATGTAGCATTACTCCAAGCACTGGCCTAAGGAGAATTACTCTAAAGACTATATACTTATAAATATATATATTTTATTACGAGGATGTATATTAAGATCCCTATGGTTGACGAATGTAAGGACATTAATTACCACTAATAGTACTAGGACTATTCCAACCTTACCGCTAAACAAGCATATCAATAATTCGCTCCATATTGGGTTTCTGCTTGGTATCGAACCTAGGACCTCTGAATGCGAGATAAGACAACTATCGCCTGCCTGCACGTTCCAGCACGCATACTACCACGGCCACCTCCACATCACCAAATAAATGATGTTTCGGTTGCCGTTCATATACCGTACTAGAACGTGCAGACACTCTCGAAACTTTAGATATATATATATATATCGTATGTCCTAAGATACCTTGGCACTGGCAAAGTTAGGTTATATCTATATAAGGGAGTAATGTAGCATTACTCCAAGCACTGGCCTAAGGAGAATTACTCTAAAGACTATATACTTATAAATATATATATTTTATTACGAGGATGTATATTAAGATCCCTATGGTTGACGAATGTAAGGACATTAATTACCACTAATAGTACTAGGACTATTCCAACCTTACCGCTAAACAAGCATATCAATAATTCGCTCCATATTGGGTTTCTGCTTGGTATCGAACCTAGGACCTCTGAATGCGAGATAAGACAACTATCGCCTGCCTGCACGTTCCAGCACGCATACTACCACGGCCACCTCCACATCACCAAATAAATGATGTTTCGGTTGCCGTTCATATACCGTACTAGAACGTGCAGACACTCTCGAAACTTTAGATATATATATATATCGTATGTCCTAAGATACCTTGGCACTGGCAAAGTTAGGTTATATTTATATAAGGGAGTAATGTAGCATTACTCCAAGCACTGGCCTAAGGAGAATTACTCTAAAGACTATATACTTATAAATATATATATTTTATTACGAGGATGTATATTAAGATCCCTATGGTTGACGAATGTAAGGACATTAATTACCACTAATAGTACTAGGACTATTCCAACCTTACCGCTAAACAAGCATATCAATAATTCGCTCCATATTGGGTTTCTGCTTGGTATCGAACCTAGGACCTCTGAATGCGAGATAAGACAACTATCGCCTGCCTGCACGTTCCAGCACGCATACTACCACGGCCACCTCCACATCACCAAATAAATGATGTTTCGGTTGCCGTTCATATACCGTACTAGAACGTGCAGACACTCTCGAAACTTTAGATATATATATATATCGTATGTCCTAAGATACCTTGGCACTGGCAAAGTTAGGTTATATCTATATAAGGGAGTAATGTAGCATTACTCCAAGCACTGGCCTAAGGAGAATTACTCTAAAGACTATATACTTATAAATATATATATTTTATTACGAGGATGTATATTAAGATCCCTATGGTTGACGAATGTAAGGACATTAATTACCACTAATAGTACTAGGACTATTCCAACCTTACCGCTAAACAAGCATATCAATAATTCGCTCCATATTGGGTTTCTGCTTGGTATCGAACCTAGGACCTCTGAATGCGAGATAAGACAACTATCGCCTGCCTGCACGTTCCAGCACGCATACTACCACGGCCACCTCCACATCACCAAATAAATGATGTTTCGGTTGCCGTTCATATACCGTACTAGAACGTGCAGACACTCTCGAAACTTTAGATATATATATATATCGTATGTCCTAAGATACCTTGGCACTGGCAAAGTTAGGTTATATCTATATAAGGGAGTAATGTAGCATTACTCCAAGCACTGGCCTAAGGAGAATTACTCTAAAGACTATATACTTATAAATATATATATTTTATTACGAGGATGTATATTAAGATCCCTATGGTTGACGAATGTAAGGACATTAATTACCACTAATAGTACTAGGACTATTCCAACCTTACCGCTAAACAAGCATATCAATAATTCGCTCCATATTGGGTTTCTGCTTGGTATCGAACCTAGGACCTCTGAATGCGAGATAAGACAACTATCGCCTGCCTGCACGTTCCAGCACGCATACTACCACGGCCACCTCCACATCACCAAATAAATGATGTTTCGGTTGCCGTTCATATACCCTACTAGAACGTGCAGACACTCTCGAAACTTTAGATATATATATATATATCGTATGTCCTAAGATACCTTGGCACTGGCAAAGTTAGGTTATATCTATATAAGGGAGTAATGTAGCATTACTCCAAGCACTGGCCTAAGGAGAATTACTCTAAAGACTATATACTTATAAATATATATATTTTATTACGAGGATGTATATTAAGATCCCTATGGTTGACGAATGTAAGGACATTAATTACCACTAATAGTACTAGGACTATTCCAACCTTACCGCTAAACAAGCATATCAATAATTCGCTCCATATTGGGTTTCTGCTTGATATCGAACCTAGGACCTCTGAATGCGAGATAAGACAACTATCGCCTGCCTGCACGTTCCAGCACGCATACTACCACGGCCACCTCCACATCACCAAATAAATGATGTTTCGGTTGCCGTTCATATACCGTACTAGAACGTGCAGACACTCTCGAAACTTTAGATATATATATATATCGTATGTCCTAAGATACCTTGGCACTGGCAAAGTTAGGTTATATCTATATAAGGGAGTAATGTAGCATTACTCCAAGCACTGGCCTAAGGAGAATTACTCTAAAGACTATATACTTATAAATATATATATTTTATTACGAGGATGTATATTAAGATCCCTATGGTTGACGAATGTAAGGACATTAATTACCACTAATAGTACTAGGACTATTCCAACCTTACCGCTAAACAAGCATATCAATAATTCGCTCCATATTGGGTTTCTGCTTGGTATCGAACCTAGGACCTCTGAATGCGAGATAAGACAACTATCGCCTGCCTGCACGTTCCAGCACGCATACTACCACGGCCACCTCCACATCACCAAATAAATGATGTTTCGGTTGCCGTTCATATACCGTACTAGAACGTGCAGACACTCTCGAAACTTTAGATATATATATATATCGTATGTCCTAAGATACCTTGGCACTGGCAAAGTTAGGTTATATTTATATAAGGGAGTAATGTAGCATTACTCCAAGCACTGGCCTAAGGAGAATTACTCTAAAGACTATATACTTATAAATATATATATTTTATTACGAGGATGTATATTAAGATCCCTATGGTTGACGAATGTAAGGACATTAATTACCACTAATAGTACTAGGACTATTCCAACCTTACCGCTAAACAAGCATATCAATAATTCGCTCCATATTGGGTTTCTGCTTGGTATCGAACCTAGGACCTCTGAATGCGAGATAAGACAACTATCGCCTGCCTGCACGTTCCAGCACGCATACTACCACGGCCACCTCCATATCACCAAATAAATGATGTTTCGGTTGCCGTTCATATACCGTACTAGAACGTGCAGACACTCTCGAAACTTTAGATATATATATATATCGTATGTCCTAAGATACCTTGGCACTGGCAAAGTTAGGTTATATCTATATAAGGGAGTAATGTAGCATTACTCCAAGCACTGGCCTAAGGAGAATTACTCTAAAGACTATATACTTATAAATATATATATTTTATTACGAGGATGTATATTAAGATCCCTATGGTTGACGAATGTAAGGACATTAATTACCACTAATAGTACTAGGACTATTCCAACCTTACCGCTAAACAAGCATATCAATAATTCGCTCCATATTGGGTTTCTGCTTGGTATCGAACCTAGGACCTCTGAATGCGAGATAAGACAACTATCGCCTGCCTGCACGTTCCAGCACGCATACTACCACGGCCACCTCCACATCACCAAATAAATGATGTTTCGGTTGCCGTTCATATACCGTACTAGAACGTGCAGACACTCTCGAAACTTTAGATATATATATATCGTATGTCCTAAGATACCTTGGCACTGGCAAAGTTAGGTTATATCTATATAAGGGAGTAATGTAGCATTACTCCAAGCACTGGCCTAAGGAGAATTACTCTAAAGACTATATACTTATAAATATATATATTTTATTACGAGGATGTATATTAAGATCCCTATGGTTGACGAATGTAAGGACATTAATTACCACTAATAGTACTAGGACTATTCCAACCTTACCGCTAAACAAGCATATCAATAATTCGCTCCATATTGGGTTTCTGCTTGGTATCGAACCTAGGACCTCTGAATGCGAGATAAGACAACTATCGCCTGCCTGCACGTTCCAGCACGCATACTACCACGGCCACCTCCACATCACCAAATAAATGATGTTTCGGTTGCCGTTCATATACCGTACTAGAACGTGCAGACACTCTCGAAACTTTAGATATATATATATATATCGTATGTCCTAAGATACCTTGGCACTGGCAAAGTTAGGTTATATCTATATAAGGGAGTAATGTAGCATTACTCCAAGCACTGGCCTAAGGAGAATTACTCTAAAGACTATATACTTATAAATATATATATTTTATTACGAGGATGTATATTAAGATCCCTATGGTTGACGAATGTAAGGACATTAATTACCACTAATAGTACTAGGACTATTCCAACCTTACCGCTAAACAAGCATATCAATAATTCGCTCCATATTGGGTTTCTGCTTGGTATCGAACCTAGGACCTCTGAATGCGAGATAAGACAACTATCGCCTGCCTGCACGTTCCAGCACGCATACTACCACGGCCACCTCCACATCACCAAATAAATGATGTTTCGGTTGCCGTTCATATACCGTACTAGAACGTGCAGACACTCTCGAAACTTTAGATATATATATATATCGTATGTCCTAAGATACCTTGGCACTGGCAAAGTTAGGTTATATCTATATAAGGGAGTAATGTAGCATTACTCCAAGCACTGGCCTAAGGAGAATTACTCTAAAGACTATATACTTATAAATATATATATTTTATTACGAGGATGTATATTAAGATCCCTATGGTTGACGAATGTAAGGACATTAATTACCACTAATAGTACTAGGACTATTCCAACCTTACCGCTAAACAAGCATATCAATAATTCGCTCCATATTGGGTTTCTGCTTGGTATCGAACCTAGGACCTCTGAATGCGAGATAAGACAACTATCGCCTGCCTGCACGTTCCAGCACGCATACTACCACGGCCACCTCCACATCACCAAATAAATGATGTTTCGGTTACCGTTCATATACCGTACTAGAACGTGCAGACACTCTCGAAACTTTAGATATATATATATATCGTATGTCCTAAGATACCTTGGCACTGGCAAAGTTAGGTTATATCTATATAAGGGAGTAATGTAGCATTACTCCAAGCACTGGCCTAAGGAGAATTACTCTAAAGACTATATACTTATAAATATATATATTTTATTACGAGGATGTATATTAAGATCCCTATGGTTGACGAATGTAAGGACATTAATTACCACTAATAGTACTAGGACTATTCCAACCTTACCGCTAAACAAGCATATCAATAATTCGCTCCATATTGGGTTTCTGCTTGGTATCGAACCTAGGACCTCTGAATGCGAGATAAGACAACTATCGCCTGCCTGCACGTTCCAGCACGCATACTACCACGGCCACCTCCACATCACCAAATAAATGATGTTTCGGTTGCCGTTCATATACCGTACTAGAACGTGCAGACACTCTCGAAACTTTAGATATATATATATATCGTATGTCCTAAGATACCTTGGCACTGGCAAAGTTAGGTTATATTTATATAAGGGAGTAATGTAGCATTACTCCAAGCACTGGCCTAAGGAGAATTACTCTAAAGACTATATACTTATAAATATATATATTTTATTACGAGGATGTATATTAAGATCCCTATGGTTGACGAATGTAAGGACATTAATTACCACTAATAGTACTAGGACTATTCCAACCTTACCGCTAAACAAGCATATCAATAATTCGCTCCATATTGGGTTTCTGCTTGGTATCGAACCTAGGACCTCTGAATGCGAGATAAGACAACTATCGCCTGCCTGCACGTTCCAGCACGCATACTACCACGGCCACCTCCACATCACCAAATAAATGATGTTTCGGTTGCCGTTCATATACCGTACTAGAACGTGCAGACACTCTCGAAACTTTAGATATATATATATATCGTATGTCCTAAGATACCTTGGCACTGGCAAAGTTAGGTTATATCTATATAAGGGAGTAATGTAGCATTACTCCAAGCACTGGCCTAAGGAGAATTACTCTAAAGACTATATACTTATAAATATATATATTTTATTACGAGGATGTATATTAAGATCCCTATGGTTGACGAATGTAAGGACATTAATTACCACTAATAGTACTAGGACTATTCCAACCTTACCGCTAAACAAGCATATCAATAATTCGCTCCATATTGGGTTTCTGCTTGGTATCGAACCTAGGACCTCTGAATGCGAGATAAGACAACTATCGCCTGCCTGCACGTTCCAGCACGCATACTACCACGGCCACCTCCACATCACCAAATAAATGATGTTTCGGTTGCCGTTCATATACCGTACTAGAACGTGCAGACACTCTCGAAACTTTAGATATATATATATATCGTATGTCCTAAGATACCTTGGCACTGGCAAAGTTAGGTTATATCTATATAAGGGAGTAATGTAGCATTACTCCAAGCACTGGCCTAAGGAGAATTACTCTAAAGACTATATACTTATAAATATATATATTTTATTACGAGGATGTATATTAAGATCCCTATGGTTGACGAATGTAAGGACATTAATTACCACTAATAGTACTAGGACTATTCCAAAATTACCGCTAAACAAGCATATCAATAATTCGCTCCATATTGGGTTTCTGCTTGGTATCGAACCTAGGACCTCTGAATGCGAGATAAGACAACTATCGCCTGCCTGCACGTTCCAGCACGCATACTACCACGGCCACCTCCACATCACCAAATAAGTGATGTTTCGGTTGCCGTTCATATACCGTACTAGAACGTGCAGACACTCTCGAAACTTTAGATATATATATATCGTATGGCCTAAGATACCTTGGCACTGGCAAAGTTAGGTTATATCTATATAAGGGAGTAATGTAGCATTACTCCAAGCACTGGCCTAAGGAGAATTACTCTAAAGACTATATACTTATAAATATATATATTTTATTACGAGGATGTATATTAAGATCCCTATGGTTGACGAATGTAAGGACATTAATTACCACTAATAGTACTAGGACTATTCCAACCTTACCGCTAAACAAGCATATCAATAATTCGCTCCATATTGGGTTTCTGCTTGGTATCGAACCTAGGACCTCTGAATGCGAGATAAGACAACTATCGCCTGCCTGCACGTTCCAGCACGCATACTACCACGGCCACCTCCACATCACCAAATAAATGATGTTTCGGTTGCCGTTCATATACCGTACTAGAACGTGCAGACACTCTCGAAACTTTAGATATATATATATCGTATGTCCTAAGATACCTTGGCACTGGCAAAGTTAGGTTATATCTATATAAGGGAGTAATGTAGCATTACTCCAAGCACTGGCCTAAGGAGAATTACTCTAAAGACTATATACTTATAAATATATATATTTTATTACGAGGATGTATATTAAGATCCCTATGGTTGACGAATGTAAGGACATTAATTACCACTAATAGTACTAGGACTATTCCAACCTTACCGCTAAACAAGCATATCAATAATTCGCTTCATATTGGGTTTCTGCTTGGTATCGAACCTAGGACCTCTGAATGCGAGATAAGACAACTATCGCCTGCCTGCACGTTCCAGCACGCATACTACCACGGCCACCTCCACATCACCAAATAAATGATGTTTCGGTTGCCGTTCATATACCGTACTAGAACGTGCAGACACTCTCGAAACTTTAGATATATATATATCGTATGTCCTAAGATACCTTGGCACTGGCAAAGTTAGGTTATATCTATATAAGGGAGTAATGTAGCATTACTCCAAGCACTGGCCTAAGGAGAATTACTCTAAAGACTATATACTTATAAATATATATATTTTATTACGAGGATGTATATTAAGATCCCTATGGTTGACGAATGTAAGGACATTAATTACCACTAATAGTACTAGGACTATTCCAACCTTACCGCTAAACAAGCATATCAATAATTCGCTCCATATTGGGTTTCTGCTTGGTATCGAACCTAGGACCTCTGAATGCGAGATAAGACAACTATCGCCTGCCTGCACGTTCCAGCACGCATACTACCACGGCCACCTCCACATCACCAAATAAATGATGTTTCGGTTGCCGTTCATATACCGTACTAGAACGTGCAGACACTCTCGAAACTTTAGATATATATATATCGTATGTCCTAAGATACCTTGGCACTGGCAAAGTTAGGTTATATCTATATAAGGGAGTAATGTAGCATTACTCCAAGCACTGGCCTAAGGAGAATTACTCTAAAGACTATATACTTATAAATATATATATTTTATTACGAGGATGTATATTAAGATCCCTATGGTTGACGAATGTAAGGACATTAATTACCACTAATAGTACTAGGACTATTCCAACCTTACCGCTAAACAAGCATATCAATAATTCGCTCCATATTGGGTTTCTGCTTGGTATCGAACCTAGGACCTCTGAATGCGAGATAAGACAACTATCGCCTGCCTGCACGTTCCAGCACGCATACTACCACGGCCACCTCCACATCACCAAATAAATGATGTTTCGGTTGCCGTTCATATACCGTACTAGAACGTGCAGACACTCTCGAAACTTTAGATATATATATATATATCGTATGTCCTAAGATACCTTGGCACTGGCAAAGTTAGGTTATATCTATATAAGGGAGTAATGTAGCATTACTCCAAGCACTGGCCTAAGGAGAATTACTCTAAAGACTATATACTTATAAATATATATATTTTATTACGAGGATGTATATTAAGATCCCTATGGTTGACGAATGTAAGGACATTAATTACAACTAATAGTACTAGGACTATTCCAACCTTACCGCTAAACAAGCATATCAATAATTCGCTCCATATTGGGTTTCTGCTTGGTATCGAACCTAGGACCTCTGAATGCGAGATAAGACAACTATCGCCTGCCTGCACGTTCCAGCACGCATACTACCACGGCCACCTCCACATCACCAAATAAATGATGTTTCGGTTGCCGTTCATATACCGTACTAGAACGTGCAGACACTCTCGAAACTTTAGATATATATATATATCGTATGTCCTAAGATACCTTGGCACTGGCAAAGTTAGGTTATATCTATATAAGGGAGTAATGTAGCATTACTCCAAGCACTGGCCTAAGGAGAATTACTCTAAAGACTATATACTTATAAATATATATATTTTATTACGAGGATGTATATTAAGATCCCTATGGTTGACGAATGTAAGGACATTAATTACCACTAATAGTACTAGGACTATTCCAACCTTACCGCTAAACAAGCATATCAATAATTCGCTCCATATTGGGTTTCTGCTTGGTATCGAACCTAGGACCTCTGAATGCGAGATAAGACAACTATCGCCTGCCTGCACGTTCCAGCACGCATACTACCACGGCCACCTCCACATCACCAAATAAATGATGTTTCGGTTGCCGTTCATATACCGTACTAGAACGTGCAGACACTCTCGAAACTTTAGATATATATATATATCGTATGTCCTAAGATACCTTGGCACTGGCAAAGTTAGGTTATATTTATATA
This sequence comes from Sinohyriopsis cumingii, assembly GCA_028554795.2. Lineage (NCBI taxonomy): Eukaryota > Metazoa > Mollusca > Bivalvia > Unionida > Unionidae > Sinohyriopsis > Sinohyriopsis cumingii. The sequence goes on from JAPYKE020000293.1 coordinate 94,229, forward strand.
AGGGAGTAATGTAGCATTACTCCAAGCACTGGCCTAAGGAGAATTACTCTAAAGACTATATACTTATAAATATATATATTTTATTACGAGGATGTATATTAAGATCCCTATGGTTGACGAATGTAAGGACATTAATTACCACTAATAGTACTAGGACTATTCCAACCTTACCGCTAAACAAGCATATCAATAATTCGCTCCATATTGGGTTTCTGCTTGGTATCGAACCTAGGACCTCTGAATGCGAGATAAGACAACTATCGCCTGCCTGCACGTTCCAGCACGCATACTACCACGGCCACCTCCACATCACCAAATAAATGATGTTTCGGTTGCCGTTCATATACCGTACTAGAACGTGCAGACACTCTCGAAACTTTAGATATATATATATATCGTATGTCCTAAGATACCTTGGCACTGGCAAAGTTAGGTTATATCTATATAAGGGAGTAATGTAGCATTACTCCAAGCACTGGCCTAAGGAGAATTACTCTAAAGACTATATACTTATAAATATATATATTTTATTACGAGGATGTATATTAAGATCCCTATGGTTGACGAATGTAAGGACATTAATTACCACTAATAGTACTAGGACTATTCCAACCTTACCGCTAAACAAGCATATCAATAATTCGCTCCATATTGGGTTTCTGCTTGGTATCGAACCTAGGACCTCTGAATGCGAGATAAGACAACTATCGCCTGCCTGCACGTTCCAGCACGCATACTACCACGGCCACCTCCACATCACCAAATAAATGATGTTTCGGTTGCCGTTCATATACCGTACTAGAACGTGCAGACACTCTCGAAACTTTAGATATATATATATATCGTATGTCCTAAGATACCTTGGCACTGGCAAAGTTAGGTTATATCTATATAAGGGAGTAATGTAGCATTACTCCAAGCACTGGCCTAAGGAGAATTACTCTAAAGACTATATACTTATAAATATATATATTTTATTACGAGGATGTATATTAAGATCCCTATGGTTGACGAATGTAAGGACATTAATTACCACTAATAGTACTAGGACTATTCCAACCTTACCGCTAAACAAGCATATCAATAATTCGCTCCATATTGGGTTTCTGCTTGGTATCGAACCTAGGACCTCTGAATGCGAGATAAGACAACTATCGCCTGCCTGCACGTTCCAGCACGCATACTACCACGGCCACCTCCACATCACCAAATAAATGATGTTTCGGTTGCCGTTCATATACCGTACTAGAACGTGCAGACACTCTCGAAACTTTAGATATATATATATATATCGTATGTCCTAAGATACCTTGGCACTGGCAAAGTTAGGTTATATCTATATAAGGGAGTAATGTAGCATTACTCCAAGCACTGGCCTAAGGAGAATTACTCTAAAGACTATATACTTATAAATATATATATTTTATTACGAGGATGTATATTAAGATCCCTATGGTTGACGAATGTAAGGACATTAATTACCACTAATAGTACTAGGACTATTCCAACCTTACCGCTAAACAAGCATATCAATAATTCGCTCCATATTGGGTTTCTGCTTGGTATCGAACCTAGGACCTCTGAATGCGAGATAAGACAACTATCGCCTGCCTGCACGTTCCAGCACGCATACTACCACGGCCACCTCCACATCACCAAATAAATGATGTTTTGGTTGCCGTTCATATACCGTACTAGAACGTGCAGACACTCTCGAAACTTTAGATATATATATATATCGTATGTCCTAAGATACCTTGGCACTGGCAAAGTTAGGTTATATCTATATAAGGGAGTAATGTAGCATTACTCCAAGCACTGGCCTAAGGAGAATTACTCTAAAGACTATATACTTATAAATATATATATTTTATTACGAGGATGTATATTAAGATCCCTATGGTTGACGAATGTAAGGACATTAATTACCACTAATAGTACTAGGACTATTCCAACCTTACCGCTAAACAAGCATATCAATAATTCGCTCCATATTGGGTTTCTGCTTGGTATCGAACCTAGGACCTCTGAATGCGAGATAAGACAACTATCGCCTGCCTGCACGTTCCAGCACGCATACTACCACGGCCACCTCCACATCACCAAATAAATGATGTTTCGGTTGCCGTTCATATACCGTACTAGAACGTGCAGACACTCTCGAAACTTTAGATATATATATATATCGTATGTCCTAAGATACCTTGGCACTGGCAAAGTTAGGTTATATTTATATAAGGGAGTAATGTAGCATTACTCCAAGCACTGGCCTAAGGAGAATTACTCTAAAGACTATATACTTATAAATATATATATTTTATTACGAGGATATATATTAAGATCCCTATGGTTGACGAATGTAAGGACATTAATTACCACTAATAGTACTAGGACTATTCCAACCTTACCGCTAAACAAGCATATCAATAATTCGCTCCATATTGGGTTTCTGCTTGGTATCGAACCTAGGACCTCTGAATGCGAGATAAGACAACTATCGCCTGCCTGCACGTTCCAGCACGCATACTACCACGGCCACCTCCACATCACCAAATAAATGATGTTTCGGTTGCCGTTCATATACCGTACTAGAACGTGCAGACACTCTCGAAACTTTAGATATATATATATATCGTATGTCCTAAGATACCTTGGCACTGGCAAAGTTAGGTTATATCTATATAAGGGAGTAATGTAGCATTACTCCAAGCACTGGCCTAAGGAGAATTACTCTAAAGACTATATACTTATAAATATATATATTTTATTACGAGGATGTATATTAAGATCCCTATGGTTGACGAATGTAAGGACATTAATTACCACTAATAGTACTAGGACTATTCCAACCTTACCGCTAAACAAGCATATCAATAATTCGCTCCATATTGGGTTTCTGCTTGGTATCGAACCTAGGACCTCTGAATGCGAGATAAGACAACTATCGCCTGCCTGCACGTTCCAGCACGCATACTACCACGGCCACCTCCACATCACCAAATAAATGATGTTTCGGTTGCCGTTCATATACCGTACTAGAACGTGCAGACACTCTCGAAACTTTAGATATATATAAATATCGTATGTCCTAAGATACCTTGGCACTGGCAAAGTTAGGTTATATCTATATAAGGGAGTAATGTAGCATTACTCCAAGCACTGGCCTAAGGAGAATTACTCTAAAGACTATATACTTATAAATATATATATTTTATTACGAGGATGTATATTAAGATCCCTATGGTTGACGAATGTAAGGACATTAATTACCACTAATAGTACTAGGACTATTCCAACCTTACCGCTAAACAAGCATATCAATAATTCGCTCCATATTGGGTTTCTGCTTGGTATCGAACCTAGGACCTCTGAATGCGAGATAAGACAACTATCGCCTGCCTGCACGTTCCAGCACGCATACTACCACGGCCACCTCCACATCACCAAATAAATGATGTTTCGGTTGCCGTTCATATACCGTACTAGAACGTGCAGACACTCTCGAAACTTTAGATATATATATATATCGTATGTCCTAAGATACCTTGGCACTGGCAAAGTTAGGTTATATCTATATAAGGGAGTAATGTAGCATTACTCCAAGCACTGGCCTAAGGAGAATTACTCTAAAGACTATATACTTATAAATATATATATTTTATTACGAGGATGTATATTAAGATCCCTATGGTTGACGAATGTAAGGACATTAATTACCACTAATAGTACTAGGACTATTCCAACCTTACCGCTAAACAAGCATATCAATAATTCGCTCCATATTGGGTTTCTGCTTGGTATCGAACCTAGGACCTCTGAATGCGAGATAAGACAACTATCGCCTGCCTGCACGTTCCAGCACGCATACTACCACGGCCACCTCCACATCACCAAATAAATGATGTTTCGGTTGCCGTTCATATACCGTACTAGAACGTGCAGACACTCTCGAAACTTTAGATATATATATATATCGTATGTCCTAAGATACCTTGGCACTGGCAAAGTTAGGTTATATCTATATAAGGGAGTAATGTAGCATTACTCCAAGCACTGGCCTAAGGAGAATTACTCTAAAGACTATATACTTATAAATATATATATTTTATTACGAGGATGTATATTAAGATCCCTATGGTTGACGAATGTAAGGACATTAATTACCACTAATAGTACTAGGACTATTCCAACCTTACCGCTAAACAAGCATATCAATAATTCGCTCCATATTGGGTTTCTGCTTGGTATCGAACCTAGGACCTCTGAATGCGAGATAAGACAACTATCGCCTGCCTGCACGTTCCAGCACGCATACTACCACGGCCACCTCCACATCACCAAATAAATGATGTTTCGGTTGCCGTTCATATACCGTACTAGAACGTGCAGACACTCTCGAAACTTTAGATATATATATATATCGTATGTCCTAAGATACCTTGGCACTGGCAAAGTTAGGTTATATCTATATAAGGGAGTAATGTAGCATTACTCCAAGCACTGGCCTAAGGAGAATTACTCTAAAGACTATATACTTATAAATATATATATTTTATTACGAGGATGTATATTAAGATCCCTATGGTTGACGAATGTAAGGACATTAATTACCACTAATAGTACTAGGACTATTCCAACCTTACCGCTAAACAAGCATATCAATAATTCGCTCCATATTGGGTTTCTGCTTGGTATCGAACCTAGGACCTCTGAATGCGAGATAAGACAACTATCGCCTGCCTGCACGTTCCAGCACGCATACTACCACGGCCACCTCCACATCACCAAATAAATGATGTTTCGGTTGCCGTTCATATACCGTACTAGAACGTGCAGACACTCTCCAAACTTTAGATATATATATATATCGTATGTCCTAAGATACCTTGGCACTGGCAAAGTTAGGTTATATCTATATAAGGGAGTAATGTAGCATTACTCCAAGCACTGGCCTAAGGAGAATTACTCTAAAGACTATATACTTATAAATATATATATTTTATTACGAGGATGTATATTAAGATCCCTATGGTTGACGAATGTAAGGACATTAATTACCACTAATAGTACTAGGACTATTCCAACCTTACCGCTAAACAAGCATATCAATAATTCGCTCCATATTGGGTTTCTGCTTGGTATCGAACCTAGGACCTCTGAATGCGAGATAAGACAACTATCGCCTGCCTGCACGTTCCAGCACGCATACTACCACGGCCACCTCCACATCACCAAATAAATGATGTTTCGGTTGCCGTTCATATACCGTACTAGAACGTGCAGACACTCTCGAAACTTTAGATATATATATATATATCGTATGTCCTAAGATACCTTGGCACTGGCAAAGTTAGGTTATATCTATATAAGGGAGTAATGTAGCATTACTCCAAGCACTGGCCTAAGGAGAATTACTCTAAAGACTATATACTTATAAATATATATATTTTATTACGAGGATGTATATTAAGATCCCTATGGTTGACGAATGTAAGGACATTAATTACCACTAATAGTACTAGGACTATTCCAACCTTACCGCTAAACAAGCATATCAATAATTCGCTCCATATTGGGTTTCTGCTTGGTATCGAACCTAGGACCTCTGAATGCGAGATAAGACAACTATCGCCTGCCTGCACGTTCCAGCACGCATACTACCACGGCCACCTCCACATCACCAAATAAATGATGTTTCGGTTGCCGTTCATATACCGTACTAGAACGTGCAGACACTCTCGAAACTTTAGAGATATATATATATATCGTATGTCCTAAGATACCTTGGCACTGGCAAAGTTAGGTTTTATCTATATAAGGGAGTAATGTAGCATTACTCCAAGCACTGGCCTAAGGAGAATTACTCTAAAGACTATATACTTATAAATATATATATTTTATTACGAGGATGTATATTAAGATCCCTATGGTTGACGAATGTAAGGACATTAATTACCACTAATAGTACTAGGACTATTCCAACCTTACCGCTAAACAAGCATATCAATAATTCGCTCCATATTGGGTTTCTGCCTGGTATCGAACCTAGGACCTCTGAATGCGAGATAAGACAACTATCGCCTGCCTGCACGTTCCAGCACGCATACTACCACGGCCACCTCCACATCACCAAATAAATGATGTTTCGGTTGCCGTTCATATACCGTACTAGAACGTGCAGACACTCTCGAAACTTTAGAGATATATATATATCGTATGTCCTAAGATACCTTGGCACTGGCAAAGTTAGGTTATATTTATATAAGGGAGTAATGTAGCATTACTCCAAGCACTGGCCTAAGGAGAATTACTCTAAAGACTATATACTTATAAATATATATATTTTATTACGAGGATGTATATTAAGATCCCTATGGTTGACGAATGTAAGGACATTAATTACCACTAATAGTACTAGGACTATTCCAACCTTACCGCTAAACAAGCATATCAATAATTCGCTCCATATTGGGTTTCTGCTTGGTATCGAACCTAGGACCTCTGAATGCGAGATAAGACAACTATCGCCTGCCTGCACGTTCCAGCACGCATACTACCACGGCCATCTCCACATCACCAAATAAATGATGTTTCGGTTGCCGTTCATATACCGTACTAGAACGTGCAGACACTCTCGAAACTTTAGATATATATATATATCGTATGTCCTAAGATACCTTGGCACTGGCAAAGTTAGGTTATATCTATATAAGGGAGTAATGTAGCATTACTCCAAGCACTGGCCTAAGGAGAATTACTCTAAAGACTATATACTTATAAATATATATATTTTATTACGAGGATGTATATTAAGATCCCTATGGTTGACGAATGTAAGGACATTAATTACCACTAATAGTACTAGGACTATTCCAACCTTACCGCTAAACAAGCATATCAATAATTCGCTCCATATTGGGTTTCTGCTTGGTATCGAACCTAGGACCTCTGAATGCGAGATAAGACAACTATCGCCTGCCTGCACGTTCCAGCACGCATACTACCACGGCCACCTCCACATCACCAAATAAATGATGTTTCGGTTGCCGTTCATATACCGTACTAGAACGTGCAGACACTCTCGAAACTTTAGATATATATATATCGTATGTCCTAAGATACCTTGGCACTGGCAAAGTTAGGTTATATCTATATAAGGGAGTAATGTAGCATTACTCCAAGCACTGGCCTAAGGAGAATTACTCTAAAGACTATATACTTATAAATATATATATTTTATTACGAGGATGTATATTAAGATCCCTATGGTTGACGAATGTAAGGACATTAATTACCACTAATAGTACTAGGACTATTCCAACCTTACCGCTAAACAAGCATATCAATAATTCGCTCCATATTGGGTTTCTGCTTGGTATCGAACCTAGGACCTCTGAATGCGAGATAAGACAACTATCGCCTGCCTGCACGTTCCAGCACGCATACTACCACGGCCACCTCCACATCACCAAATAAATGATGTTTCGGTTGCCGTTCATATACCGTACTAGAACGTGCAGACACTCTCGAAACTTTAGATATATATATATCGTATGTCCTAAGATACCTTGGCACTGGCAAAGTTAGGTTATATCTATATAAGGGAGTAATGTAGCATTACTCCAAGCACTGGCCTAAGGAGAATTACTCTAAAGACTATATACTTATAAATATATATATTTTATTACGAGGATGTATATTAAGATCCCTATGGTTGACGAATGTAAGGACATTAATTACCACTAATAGTACTAGGACTATTCCAACCTTACCGCTAAACAAGCATATCAATAATTCGCTCCATATTGGGTTTCTGCTTGGTATCAAACCTAGGACCTCTGAATGCGAGATAAGACAACTATCGCCTGCCTGCACGTTCCAGCACGCATACTACCACGGCCACCTCCACATCACCAAATAAATGATGTTTCGGTTGCCGTTCATATACCGTACTAGAACGTGCAGACACTCTCGAAACTTTAGATATATATATATATCGTATGTCCTAAGATACCTTGGCACTGGCAAAGTTAGGTTATATCTATATAAGGGAGTAATGTAGCATTACTCCAAGCACTGGCCTAAGGAGAATTACTCTAAAGACTATATACTTATAAATATATATATTTTATTACGAGGATGTATATTAAGATCCCTATGGTTGACGAATGTAAGGACATTAATTACCACTAATAGTACTAGGACTATTCCAACCTTACCGCTAAACAAGCATATCAATAATTCGCTCCATATTGGGTTTCTGCTTGGTATCGAACCTAGGACCTCTGAATGCGAGATAAGACAACTATCGCCTGCCTGCACGTTCCAGCACGCATACTACCACGGCCACCTCCACATCACCAAATAAATGATGTTTCGGTTGCCGTTCATATACCGTACTAGAACGTGCAGACACTCTCGAAACTTTAGATATATATATATCGTATGTCCTAAGATACCTTGGCACTGGCAAAGTTAGGTTATATCTATATAAGGGAGTAATGTAGCATTACTCCAAGCACTGGCCTAAGGAGAATTACTCTAAAGACTATATACTTATAAATATATATATTTTATTACGAGGATGTATATTAAGATCCCTATGGTTGACGAATGTAAGGACATTAATTACCACTAATAGTACTAGGACTATTCCAACCTTACCGCTAAACAAGCATATCAATAATTCGCTCCATATTGGGTTTCTGCTTGGTATCGAACCTAGGACCTCTGAATGCGAGATAAGACAACTATCGCCTGCCTGCACGTTCCAGCACGCATACTACCACGGCCACCTCCACATCACCAAATAAATGATGTTTCGGTTGCCGTTCATATACCGTACTAGAACGTGCAGACACTCTCGAAACTTTAGATATATATATATCGTATGTCCTAAGATACCTTGGCACTGGCAAAGTTAGGTTATATCTATATAAGGGAGTAATGTAGCATTACTCCAAGCACTGGCCTAAGGAGAATTACTCTAAAGACTATATACTTATAAATATATATATTTTATTACGAGGATGTATATTAAGATCCCTATGGTTGACGAATGTAAGGACATTAATTACCACTAATAGTACTAGGACTATTCCAACCTTACCGCTAAACAAGCATATCAATAATTCGCTCCATATTGGGTTTCTGCTTGGTATCGAACCTAGGACCTCTGAATGCGAGATAAGACAACTATCGCCTGCCTGCACGTTCCAGCACGCATACTACCACGGCCACCTCCACATCACCAAATAAATGATGTTTCGGTTGCCGTTCATATACCGTACTAGAACGTGCAGACACTCTCGAAACTTTAGATATATATATATATATCGTATGTCCTAAGATACCTTGGCACTGGCAAAGTTAGGTTATATCTATATAAAGGAGTAATGTAGCATTACTCCAAGCACTGGCCTAAGGAGAATTACTCTAAAGACTATATACTTATAAATATATATATTTTATTACGAGGATGTATATTAAGATCCCTATGGTTGACGAATGTAAGGACATTAATTACCACTAATAGTACTAGGACTATTCCAACCTTACCGCTAAACAAGCATATCAATAATTCGCTCCATATTGGGTTTCTGCTTGGTATCGAACCTAGGACCTCTGAATGCGAGATAAGACAACTATCGCCTGCCTGCACGTTCCAGCACGCATACTACCACGGCCACCTCCACATCACCAAATAAATGATGTTTCGGTTGCCGTTCATATACCGTACTAGAACGTGCAGACACTCTCGAAACTTTAGATATATATATATATCGTATGTCCTAAGATACCTTGGCACTGGCAAAGTTAGGTTATATCTATATAAGGGAGTAATGTAGCATTACTCCAAGCACTGGCCTAAGGAGAATTACTCTAAAGACTATATACTTATAAATATATATATTTTATTACGAGGATGTATATTAAGATCCCTATGGTTGACGAATGTAAGGACATTAATTACCACTAATAGTACTAGGACTATTCCAACCTTACCGCTAAACAAGCATATCAATAATTCGCTCCATATTGGGTTTCTGCTTGGTATCGAACCTAGGACCTCTGAATGCGAGATAAGACAACTATCGCCTGCCTGCACGTTCCAGCACGCATACTACCACGGCCACCTCCACATCACCAAATAAATGATGTTTCGGTTGCCGTTCATATACCGTACTAGAACGTGCAGACACTCTCGAAACTTTAGATATATATATATATCGTATGTCCTAAGATACCTTGGCACTGGCAAAGTTAGGTTATATCTATATAAGGGAGTAATGTAGCATTACTCCAAGCACTGGCCTAAGGAGAATTACTCTAAAGACTATATACTTATAAATATATATATTTTATTACGAGGATGTATATTAAGATCCCTATGGTTGACGAATGTAAGGACATTAATTACCACTAATAGTACTAGGACTATTCCAACCTTACCGCTAAACAAGCATATCAATAATTCGCTCCATATTGGGTTTCTGCTTGGTATCGAACCTAGGACCTCTGAATGCGAGATAAGACAACTATCGCCTGCCTGCACGTTCCAGCACGCATACTACCACGGCCACCTCCACATCACCAAATAAATGATGTTTCGGTTGCCGTTCATATACCGTACTAGAACGTGCAGACACTCTCGAAACTTTAGATATATATATATATCGTATGTCCTAAGATACCTTGGCACTGGCAAAGTTAGGTTATATTTATATAAGGGAGTAATGTAGCATTACTCCAAGCACTGGCCTAAGGAGAATTACTCTAAAGACTATATACTTATAAATATATATATTTTATTACGAGGATGTATATTAAGATCCCTATGGTTGACGAATGTAAGGACATTAATTACCACTAATAGTACTAGGACTATTCCAACCTTACCGCTAAACAAGCATATCAATAATTCGCTCCATATTGGGTTTCTGCTTGGTATCGAACCTAGGACCTCTGAATGCGAGATAAGACAACTATCGCCTGCCTGCACGTTCCAGCACGCATACTACCACGGCCACCTCCACATCACCAAATAAATGATGTTTCGGTTGCCGTTCATATACCGTACTAGAACGTGCAGACACTCTCGAAACTTTAGATATATATATATATCGTATGTCCTAAGATACCTTGGCACTGGCAAAGTTAGGTCATATTTATATAAGGGAGTAATGTAGCATTACTCCAAGCACTGGCCTAAGGAGAATTACTCTAAAGACTATATACTTATAAATATATATATTTTATTACGAGGATGTATATTAAGATCCCTATGGTTGACGAATGTAAGGACATTAATTACCACTAATAGTACTAGGACTATTCCAACCTTACCGCTAAACAAGCATATCAATAATTCGCTCCATATTGGGTTTCTGCTTGGTATCGAACCTAGGACCTCTGAATGCGAGATAAGACAACTATCGCCTGCCTGCACGTTCCAGCACGCATACTACCACGGCCACCTCCACATCACCAAATAAATGATGTTTCGGTTGCCGTTCATATACCGTACTAGAACGTGCAGACACTCTCGAAACTTTAGATATATATATATATCGTATGTCCTAAGATACCTTGGCACTGGCAAAGTTAGGTTATATCTATATAAGGGAGTAATGTAGCATTACTCCAAGCACTGGCCTAAGGAGAATTACTCTAAAGACTATATACTTATAAATATATATATTTTATTACGAGGATGTATATTAAGATCCCTATGGTTGACGAATGTAAGGACATTAATTACCACTAATAGTACTAGGACTATTCCAACCTTACCGCTAAACAAGCATATCAATAATTCGCTCCATATTGGGTTTCTGCTTGGTATCGAACCTAGGACCTCTGAATGCGAGATAAGACAACTATCGCCTGCCTGCACGTTCCAGCACGCATACTACCACGGCCACCTCCACATCACCAAATAAATGATGTTTCGGTTGCCGTTCATATACCGTACTAGAACGTGCAGACACTCTCGAAACTTTAGATATATATATATATCGTATGTCCTAAGATACCTTGGCACTGGCAAAGTTAGGTTATATCTATATAAGGGAGTAATGTAGCATTACTCCAAGCACTGGCCTAAGGAGAATTACTCTAAAGACTATATACTTATAAATATATATATTTTATTACGAGGATGTATATTAAGATCCCTATGGTTGACGAATGTAAGGACATTAATTACCACTAATAGTACTAGGACTATTCCAACCTTACCGCTAAACAAGCATATCAATAATTCGCTCCATATTGGGTTTCTGCTTGGTATCGAACCTAGGACCTCTGAATGCGAGATAAGACAACTATCGCCTGCCTGCACGTTCCAGCACGCATACTACCACGGCCACCTCCACATCACCAAATAAATGATGTTTCGGTTGCCGTTCATATACCGTACTAGAACGTGCAGACACTCTCGAAACTTTAGATATATATATATATCGTATGTCCTAAGATACCTTGGCACTGGCAAAGTTAGGTTATATTTATATAAGGGAGTAATGTAGCATTACTCCAAGCACTGGCCTAAGGAGAATTACTCTAAAGACTATATACTTATAAATATATATATTTTATTACGAGGATGTATATTAAGATCCCTATGGTTGACGAATGTAAGGACATTAATTACCACTAATAGTACTAGGACTATTCCAACCTTACCGCTAAACAAGCATATCAATAATTCGCTCCATATTGGGTTTCTGCTTGGTATCGAACCTAGGACCTCTGAATGCGAGATAAGACAACTATCGCCTGCCTGCACGTTCCAGCACGCATACTACCACGGCCACCTCCACATCACCAAATAAATGATGTTTCGGTTGCCGTTCATATACCGTACTAGAACGTGCAGACACTCTCGAAACTTTAGATATATATATATATCGTATGTCCTAAGATACCTTGGCACTGGCAAAGTTAGGTCATATTTATATAAGGGAGTAATGTAGCATTACTCCAAGCACTGGCCTAAGGAGAATTACTCTAAAGACTATATACTTATAAATATATATATTTTATTACGAGGATGTATATTAAGATCCCTATGGTTGACGAATGTAAGGACATTAATTACCACTAATAGTACTAGGACTATTCCAACCTTACCGCTAAACAAGCATATCAATAATTCGCTCCATATTGGGTTTCTGCTTGGTATCGAACCTAGGACCTCTGAATGCGAGATAAGACAACTATCGCCTGCCTGCACGTTCCAGCACGCATACTACCACGGCCACCTCCACATCACCAAATAAATGATGTTTCGGTTGCCGTTCATATACCGTACTAGAACGTGCAGACACTCTCGAAACTTTAGATATATATATATATCGTATGTCCTAAGATACCTTGGCACTGGCAAAGTTAGGTTATATCTATATAAGGGAGTAATGTAGCATTACTCCAAGCACTGGCCTAAGGAGAATTACTCTAAAGACTATATACTTATAAATATATATATTTTATTACGAGGATGTATATTAAGATCCCTATGGTTGACGAATGTAAGGACATTAATTACCACTAATAGTACTAGGACTATTCCAACCTTACCGCTAAACAAGCATATCAATAATTCGCTCCATATTGGGTTTCTGCTTGGTATCGAACCTAGGACCTCTGAATGCGAGATAAGACAACTATCGCCTGCCTGCACGTTCCAGCACGCATACTACCACGGCCACCTCCACATCACCAAATAAATGATGTTTCGGTTGCCGTTCATATACCGTACTAGAACGTGCAGACACTCTCGAAACTTTAGATATATATATATATCGTATGTCCTAAGATACCTTGGCACTGGCAAAGTTAGGTTATATCTATATAAGGGAGTAATGTAGCATTACTCCAAGCACTGGCCTAAGGAGAATTACTCTAAAGACTATATACTTATAAATATATATATTTTATTACGAGGATGTATATTAAGATCCCTATGGTTGACGAATGTAAGGACATTAATTACCACTAATAGTACTAGGACTATTCCAACCTTACCGCTAAACAAGCATATCAATAATTCGCTCCATATTGGGTTTCTGCTTGGTATCGAACCTAGGACCTCTGAATGCGAGATAAGACAACTATCGCCTGCCTGCACGTTCCAGCACGCATACTACCACGGCCACCTCCACATCACCAAATAAATGATGTTTCGGTTGCCGTTCATATACCGTACTAGAACGTGCAGACACTCTCGAAACTTTAGATATATATATATATCGTATGTCCTAAGATACCTTGGCACTGGCAAAGTTAGGTTTTATCTATATAAGGGAGTAATGTAGCATTACTCCAAGCACTGGCCTAAGGAGAATTACTCTAAAGACTATATACTTATAAATATATATATTTTATTACGAGGATGTATATTAAGATCCCTATGGTTGACGAATGTAAGGACATTAATTACCACTAATAGTACTAGGACTATTCCAACCTTACCGCTAAACAAGCATATCAATAATTCGCTCCATATTGGGTTTCTGCCTGGTATCGAACCTAGGACCTCTGAATGCGAGATAAGACAACTATCGCCTGCCTGCACGTTCCAGCACGCATACTACCACGGCCACCTCCACATCACCAAATAAATGATGTTTCGGTTGCCGTTCATATACCGTACTAGAACGTGCAGACACTCTCGAAACTTTAGAGATATATATATATCGTATGTCCTAAGATACCTTGGCACTGGCAAAGTTAGGTTATATTTATATAAGGGAGTAATGTAGCATTACTCCAAGCACTGGCCTAAGGAGAATTACTCTAAAGACTATATACTTATAAATATATATATTTTATTACGAGGATGTATATTAAGATCCCTATGGTTGACGAATGTAAGGACATTAATTACCACTAATAGTACTAGGACTATTCCAACCTTACCGCTAAACAAGCATATCAATAATTCGCTCCATATTGGGTTTCTGCTTGGTATCGAACCTAGGACCTCTGAATGCGAGATAAGACAACTATCGCCTGCCTGCACGTTCCAGCACGCATACTACCACGGCCATCTCCACATCACCAAATAAATGATGTTTCGGTTGCCGTTCATATACCGTACTAGAACGTGCAGACACTCTCGAAACTTTAGATATATATATATATCGTATGTCCTAAGATACCTTGGCACTGGCAAAGTTAGGTTATATCTATATAAGGGAGTAATGTAGCATTACTCCAAGCACTGGCCTAAGGAGAATTACTCTAAAGACTATATACTTATAAATATATATATTTTATTACGAGGATGTATATTAAGATCCCTATGGTTGACGAATGTAAGGACATTAATTACCACTAATAGTACTAGGACTATTCCAACCTTACCGCTAAACAAGCATATCAATAATTCGCTCCATATTGGGTTTCTGCTTGGTATCGAACCTAGGACCTCTGAATGCGAGATAAGACAACTATCGCCTGCCTGCACGTTCCAGCACGCATACTACCACGGCCACCTCCACATCACCAAATAAATGATGTTTCGGTTGCCGTTCATATACCGTACTAGAACGTGCAGACACTCTCGAAACTTTAGATATATATATATCGTATGTCCTAAGATACCTTGGCACTGGCAAAGTTAGGTTATATCTATATAAGGGAGTAATGTAGCATTACTCCAAGCACTGGCCTAAGGAGAATTACTCTAAAGACTATATACTTATAAATATATATATTTTATTACGAGGATGTATATTAAGATCCCTATGGTTGACGAATGTAAGGACATTAATTACCACTAATAGTACTAGGACTATTCCAACCTTACCGCTAAACAAGCATATCAATAATTCGCTCCATATTGGGTTTCTGCTTGGTATCGAACCTAGGACCTCTGAATGCGAGATAAGACAACTATCGCCTGCCTGCACGTTCCAGCACGCATACTACCACGGCCACCTCCACATCACCAAATAAATGATGTTTCGGTTGCCGTTCATATACCGTACTAGAACGTGCAGACACTCTCGAAACTTTAGATATATATATATCGTATGTCCTAAGATACCTTGGCACTGGCAAAGTTAGGTTATATCTATATAAGGGAGTAATGTAGCATTACTCCAAGCACTGGCCTAAGGAGAATTACTCTAAAGACTATATACTTATAAATATATATATTTTATTACGAGGATGTATATTAAGATCCCTATGGTTGACGAATGTAAGGACATTAATTACCACTAATAGTACTAGGACTATTCCAACCTTACCGCTAAACAAGCATATCAATAATTCGCTCCATATTGGGTTTCTGCTTGGTATCAAACCTAGGACCTCTGAATGCGAGATAAGACAACTATCGCCTGCCTGCACGTTCCAGCACGCATACTACCACGGCCACCTCCACATCACCAAATAAATGATGTTTCGGTTGCCGTTCATATACCGTACTAGAACGTGCAGACACTCTCGAAACTTTAGATATATATATATATCGTATGTCCTAAGATACCTTGGCACTGGCAAAGTTAGGTTATATCTATATAAGGGAGTAATGTAGCATTACTCCAAGCACTGGCCTAAGGAGAATTACTCTAAAGACTATATACTTATAAATATATATATTTTATTACGAGGATGTATATTAAGATCCCTATGGTTGACGAATGTAAGGACATTAATTACCACTAATAGTACTAGGACTATTCCAACCTTACCGCTAAACAAGCATATCAATAATTCGCTCCATATTGGGTTTCTGCTTGGTATCGAACCTAGGACCTCTGAATGCGAGATAAGACAACTATCGCCTGCCTGCACGTTCCAGCACGCATACTACCACGGCCACCTCCACATCACCAAATAAATGATGTTTCGGTTGCCGTTCATATACCGTACTAGAACGTGCAGACACTCTCGAAACTTTAGATATATATATATCGTATGTCCTAAGATACCTTGGCACTGGCAAAGTTAGGTTATATCTATATAAGGGAGTAATGTAGCATTACTCCAAGCACTGGCCTAAGGAGAATTACTCTAAAGACTATATACTTATAAATATATATATTTTATTACGAGGATGTATATTAAGATCCCTATGGTTGACGAATGTAAGGACATTAATTACCACTAATAGTACTAGGACTATTCCAACCTTACCGCTAAACAAGCATATCAATAATTCGCTCCATATTGGGTTTCTGCTTGGTATCGAACCTAGGACCTCTGAATGCGAGATAAGACAACTATCGCCTGCCTGCACGTTCCAGCACGCATACTACCACGGCCACCTCCACATCACCAAATAAATGATGTTTCGGTTGCCGTTCATATACCGTACTAGAACGTGCAGACACTCTCGAAACTTTAGATATATATATATCGTATGTCCTAAGATACCTTGGCACTGGCAAAGTTAGGTTATATCTATATAAGGGAGTAATGTAGCATTACTCCAAGCACTGGCCTAAGGAGAATTACTCTAAAGACTATATACTTATAAATATATATATTTTATTACGAGGATGTATATTAAGATCCCTATGGTTGACGAATGTAAGGACATTAATTACCACTAATAGTACTAGGACTATTCCAACCTTACCGCTAAACAAGCATATCAATAATTCGCTCCATATTGGGTTTCTGCTTGGTATCGAACCTAGGACCTCTGAATGCGAGATAAGACAACTATCGCCTGCCTGCACGTTCCAGCACGCATACTACCACGGCCACCTCCACATCACCAAATAAATGATGTTTCGGTTGCCGTTCATATACCGTACTAGAACGTGCAGACACTCTCGAAACTTTAGATATATATATATATCGTATGTCCTAAGATACCTTGGCACTGGCAAAGTTAGGTTATATCTATATAAAGGAGTAATGTAGCATTACTCCAAGCACTGGCCTAAGGAGAATTACTCTAAAGACTATATACTTATAAATATATATATTTTATTACGAGGATGTATATTAAGATCCCTATGGTTGACGAATGTAAGGACATTAATTACCACTAATAGTACTAGGACTATTCCAACCTTACCGCTAAACAAGCATATCAATAATTCGCTCCATATTGGGTTTCTGCTTGGTATCGAACCTAGGACCTCTGAATGCGAGATAAGACAACTATCGCCTGCCTGCACGTTCCAGCACGCATACTACCACGGCCACCTCCACATCACCAAATAAATGATGTTTCGGTTGCCGTTCATATACCGTACTAGAACGTGCAGACACTCTCGAAACTTTAGATATATATATATATCGTATGTCCTAAGATACCTTGGCACTGGCAAAGTTAGGTTATATCTATATAAGGGAGTAATGTAGCATTACTCCAAGCACTGGCCTAAGGAGAATTACTCTAAAGACTATATACTTATAAATATATATATTTTATTACGAGGATGTATATTAAGATCCCTATGGTTGACGAATGTAAGGACATTAATTACCACTAATAGTACTAGGACTATTCCAACCTTACCGCTAAACAAGCATATCAATAATTCGCTCCATATTGGGTTTCTGCTTGGTATCGAACCTAGGACCTCTGAATGCGAGATAAGACAACTATCGCCTGCCTGCACGTTCCAGCACGCATACTACCACGGCCACCTCCACATCACCAAATAAATGATGTTTCGGTTGCCGTTCATATACCGTACTAGAACGTGCAGACACTCTCGAAACTTTAGATATATATATATATCGTATGTCCTAAGATACCTTGGCACTGGCAAAGTTAGGTTATATCTATATAAGGGAGTAATGTAGCATTACTCCAAGCACTGGCCTAAGGAGAATTACTCTAAAGACTATATACTTATAAATATATATATTTTATTACGAGGATGTATATTAAGATCCCTATGGTTGACGAATGTAAGGACATTAATTACCACTAATAGTACTAGGACTATTCCAACCTTACCGCTAAACAAGCATATCAATAATTCGCTCCATATTGGGTTTCTGCTTGGTATCGAACCTAGGACCTCTGAATGCGAGATAAGACAACTATCGCCTGCCTGCACGTTCCAGCACGCATACTACCACGGCCACCTCCACATCACCAAATAAATGATGTTTCGGTTGCCGTTCATATACCGTACTAGAACGTGCAGACACTCTCGAAACTTTAGATATATATATATATCGTATGTCCTAAGATACCTTGGCACTGGCAAAGTTAGGTTATATTTATATAAGGGAGTAATGTAGCATTACTCCAAGCACTGGCCTAAGGAGAATTACTCTAAAGACTATATACTTATAAATATATATATTTTATTACGAGGATGTATATTAAGATCCCTATGGTTGACGAATGTAAGGACATTAATTACCACTAATAGTACTAGGACTATTCCAACCTTACCGCTAAACAAGCATATCAATAATTCGCTCCATATTGGGTTTCTGCTTGGTATCGAACCTAGGACCTCTGAATGCGAGATAAGACAACTATCGCCTGCCTGCACGTTCCAGCACGCATACTACCACGGCCACCTCCACATCACCAAATAAATGATGTTTCGGTTGCCGTTCATATACCGTACTAGAACGTGCAGACACTCTCGAAACTTTAGATATATATATATATCGTATGTCCTAAGATACCTTGGCACTGGCAAAGTTAGGTCATATTTATATAAGGGAGTAATGTAGCATTACTCCAAGCACTGGCCTAAGGAGAATTACTCTAAAGACTATATACTTATAAATATATATATTTTATTACGAGGATGTATATTAAGATCCCTATGGTTGACGAATGTAAGGACATTAATTACCACTAATAGTACTAGGACTATTCCAACCTTACCGCTAAACAAGCATATCAATAATTCGCTCCATATTGGGTTTCTGCTTGGTATCGAACCTAGGACCTCTGAATGCGAGATAAGACAACTATCGCCTGCCTGCACGTTCCAGCACGCATACTACCACGGCCACCTCCACATCACCAAATAAATGATGTTTCGGTTGCCGTTCATATACCGTACTAGAACGTGCAGACACTCTCGAAACTTTAGATATATATATATATCGTATGTCCTAAGATACCTTGGCACTGGCAAAGTTAGGTTATATCTATATAAGGGAGTAATGTAGCATTACTCCAAGCACTGGCCTAAGGAGAATTACTCTAAAGACTATATACTTATAAATATATATATTTTATTACGAGGATGTATATTAAGATCCCTATGGTTGACGAATGTAAGGACATTAATTACCACTAATAGTACTAGGACTATTCCAACCTTACCGCTAAACAAGCATATCAATAATTCGCTCCATATTGGGTTTCTGCTTGGTATCGAACCTAGGACCTCTGAATGCGAGATAAGACAACTATCGCCTGCCTGCACGTTCCAGCACGCATACTACCACGGCCACCTCCACATCACCAAATAAATGATGTTTCGGTTGCCGTTCATATACCGTACTAGAACGTGCAGACACTCTCGAAACTTTAGATATATATATATATCGTATGTCCTAAGATACCTTGGCACTGGCAAAGTTAGGTTATATCTATATAAGGGAGTAATGTAGCATTACTCCAAGCACTGGCCTAAGGAGAATTACTCTAAAGACTATATACTTATAAATATATATATTTTATTACGAGGATGTATATTAAGATCCCTATGGTTGACGAATGTAAGGACATTAATTACCACTAATAGTACTAGGACTATTCCAACCTTACCGCTAAACAAGCATATCAATAATTCGCTCCATATTGGGTTTCTGCTTGGTATCGAACCTAGGACCTCTGAATGCGAGATAAGACAACTATCGCCTGCCTGCACGTTCCAGCACGCATACTACCACGGCCACCTCCACATCACCAAATAAATGATGTTTCGGTTGCCGTTCATATACCGTACTAGAACGTGCAGACACTCTCGAAACTTTAGATATATATATATATCGTATGTCCTAAGATACCTTGGCACTGGCAAAGTTAGGTTATATTTATATAAGGGAGTAATGTAGCATTACTCCAAGCACTGGCCTAAGGAGAATTACTCTAAAGACTATATACTTATAAATATATATATTTTATTACGAGGATGTATATTAAGATCCCTATGGTTGACGAATGTAAGGACATTAATTACCACTAATAGTACTAGGACTATTCCAACCTTACCGCTAAACAAGCATATCAATAATTCGCTCCATATTGGGTTTCTGCTTGGTATCGAACCTAGGACCTCTGAATGCGAGATAAGACAACTATCGCCTGCCTGCACGTTCCAGCACGCATACTACCACGGCCACCTCCACATCACCAAATAAATGATGTTTCGGTTGCCGTTCATATACCGTACTAGAACGTGCAGACACTCTCGAAACTTTAGATATATATATATATCGTATGTCCTAAGATACCTTGGCACTGGCAAAGTTAGGTCATATTTATATAAGGGAGTAATGTAGCATTACTCCAAGCACTGGCCTAAGGAGAATTACTCTAAAGACTATATACTTATAAATATATATATTTTATTACGAGGATGTATATTAAGATCCCTATGGTTGACGAATGTAAGGACATTAATTACCACTAATAGTACTAGGACTATTCCAACCTTACCGCTAAACAAGCATATCAATAATTCGCTCCATATTGGGTTTCTGCTTGGTATCGAACCTAGGACCTCTGAATGCGAGATAAGACAACTATCGCCTGCCTGCACGTTCCAGCACGCATACTACCACGGCCACCTCCACATCACCAAATAAATGATGTTTCGGTTGCCGTTCATATACCGTACTAGAACGTGCAGACACTCTCGAAACTTTAGATATATATATATATCGTATGTCCTAAGATACCTTGGCACTGGCAAAGTTAGGTTATATCTATATAAGGGAGTAATGTAGCATTACTCCAAGCACTGGCCTAAGGAGAATTACTCTAAAGACTATATACTTATAAATATATATATTTTATTACGAGGATGTATATTAAGATCCCTATGGTTGACGAATGTAAGGACATTAATTACCACTAATAGTACTAGGACTATTCCAACCTTACCGCTAAACAAGCATATCAATAATTCGCTCCATATTGGGTTTCTGCTTGGTATCGAACCTAGGACCTCTGAATGCGAGATAAGACAACTATCGCCTGCCTGCACGTTCCAGCACGCATACTACCACGGCCACCTCCACATCACCAAATAAATGATGTTTCGGTTGCCGTTCATATACCGTACTAGAACGTGCAGACACTCTCGAAACTTTAGATATATATATATATCGTATGTCCTAAGATACCTTGGCACTGGCAAAGTTAGGTTATATCTATATAAGGGAGTAATGTAGCATTACTCCAAGCACTGGCCTAAGGAGAATTACTCTAAAGACTATATACTTATAAATATATATATTTTATTACGAGGATGTATATTAAGATCCCTATGGTTGACGAATGTAAGGACATTAATTACCACTAATAGTACTAGGACTATTCCAACCTTACCGCTAAACAAGCATATCAATAATTCGCTCCATATTGGGTTTCTGCTTGGTATCGAACCTAGGACCTCTGAATGCGAGATAAGACAACTATCGCCTGCCTGCACGTTCCAGCACGCATACTACCACGGCCACCTCCACATCACCAAATAAATGATGTTTCGGTTGCCGTTCATATACCGTACTAGAACGTGCAGACACTCTCGAAACTTTAGATATATATATATCGTATGTCCTAAGATACCTTGGCACTGGCAAAGTTAGGTTATATCTATATAAGGGAGTAATGTAGCATTACTCCAAGCACTGGCCTAAGGAGAATTACTCTAAAGACTATATACTTATAAATATATATATTTTATTACGAGGATGTATATTAAGATCCCTATGGTTGACGAATGTAAGGACATTAATTACCACTAATAGTACTAGGACTATTCCAACCTTACCGCTAAACAAGCATATCAATAATTCGCTCCATATTGGGTTTCTGCTTGGTATCGAACCTAGGACCTCTGAATGCGAGATAAGACAACTATCGCCTGCCTGCACGTTCCAGCACGCATACTACCACGGCCACCTCCACATCACCAAATAAATGATGTTTCGGTTGCCGTTCATATACCGTACTAGAACGTGCAGACACTCTCGAAACTTTAGATATATATATATCGTATGTCCTAAGATACCTTGGCACTGGCAAAGTTAGGTTATATCTATATAAGGGAGTAATGTAGCATTACTCCAAGCACTGGCCTAAGGAGAATTACTCTAAAGACTATATACTTATAAATATATATATTTTATTACGAGGATGTATATTAAGATCCCTATGGTTGACGAATGTAAGGACATTAATTACCACTAATAGTATTAGGACTATTCCAACCTTACCGCTAAACAAGCATATCAATAATTCGCTCCATATTGGGTTTCTGCTTGGTATCGAACCTAGGACCTCTGAATGCGAGATAAGACAACTATCGCCTGCCTGCACGTTCCAGCACGCATACTACCACGGCCACCTCCACATCACCAAATAAATGATGTTTCGGTTGCCGTTCATATACCGTACTAGAACGTGCAGACACTCTCGAAACTTTAGATATATATATATATCGTATGTCCTAAGATACCTTGGCACTGGCAAAGTTAGGTTATATCTATATAAGGGAGTAATGTAGCATTACTCCAAGCACTGGCCTAAGGAGAATTACTCTAAAGACTATATACTTATAAATATATATATTTTATTACGAGGATGTATATTAAGATCCCTATGGTTGACGAATGTAAGGACATTAATTACCACTAATAGTACTAGGACTATTCCAACCTTACCGCTAAACAAGCATATCAATAATTCGCTCCATATTGGGTTTCTGCTTGGTATCGAACCTAGGACCTCTGAATGCGAGATAAGACAACTATCGCCTGCCTGCACGTTCCAGCACGCATACTACCACGGCCACCTCCACATCACCAAATAAATGATGTTTCGGTTGCCGTTCATATACCGTACTAGAACGTGCAGACACTCTCGAAACTTTAGATATATATATATATCGTATGTCCTAAGATACCTTGGCACTGGCAAAGTTAGGTTATATCTATATAAGGGAGTAATGTAGCATTACTCCAAGCACTGGCCTAAGGAGAATTACTCTAAAGACTATATACTTATAAATATATATATTTTATTACGAGGATGTATATTAAGATCCCTATGGTTGACGAATGTAAGGACATTAATTACCACTAATAGTACTAGGACTATTCCAACCTTACCGCTAAACAAGCATATCAATAATTCGCTCCATATTGGGTTTCTGCTTGGTATCGAACCTAGGACCTCTGAATGCGAGATAAGACAACTATCGCCTGCCTGCACGTTCCAGCACGCATACTACCACGGCCACCTCCACATCACCAAATAAATGATGTTTCGGTTGCCGTTCATATACCGTACTAGAACGTGCAGACACTCTCGAAACTTTAGATATATATATATATCGTATGTCCTAAGATACCTTGGCACTGGCAAAGTTAGGTTATATCTATATAAGGGAGTAATGTAGCATTACTCCAAGCACTGGCCTAAGGAGAATTACTCTAAAGACTATATACTTATAAATATATATATTTTATTACGAGGATGTATATTAAGATCCCTATGGTTGACGAATGTAAGGACATTAATTACCACTAATAGTACTAGGACTATTCCAACCTTACCGCTAAACAAGCATATCAATAATTCGCTCCATATTGGGTTTCTGCTTGGTATCGAACCTAGGACCTCTGAATGCGAGATAAGACAACTATCGCCTGCCTGCACGTTCCAGCACGCATACTACCACGGCCACCTCCACATCACCAAATAAATGATGTTTCGGTTGCCGTTCATATACCGTACTAGAACGTGCAGACACTCTCGAAACTTTAGATATATATATATATCGTATGTCCTAAGATACCTTGGCACTGGCAAAGTTAGGTTATATCTATATAAGGGAGTAATGTAGCATTACTCCAAGCACTGGCCTAAGGAGAATTACTCTAAAGACTATATACTTATAAATATATATATTTTATTACGAGGATGTATATTAAGATCCCTATGGTTGACGAATGTAAGGACATTAATTACCATTAATAGTACTAGGACTATTCCAAACTTACCGCTAAACAAGCATATCAATAATTCGCTCCATATTGGGTTTCTGCTTGGTATCGAACCTAGGACCTCTGAATGCGAGATAAGACAACTATCGCCTGCCTGCACGTTCCAGCACGCATACTACCACGGCCACCTCCACATCACCAAATAAATGATGTTTCGGTTGCCGTTCATATACCGTACTAGAACGTGCAGACACTCTCGAAACTTTAGATATATATATATCGTATGTCCTAAGATACCGTGGCACTGGCAAAGTTAGGTTATATCTATATAAGGGAGTAATGTAGCATTACTCCAAGCACTGGCCTAAGGAGAATTACTCTAAAGACTATATACTTATAAATATATATATTTTATTACGAGGATGTATATTAAGATCCCTATGGTTGACGAATGTAAGGACATTAATTACCACTAATAGTACTAGGACTATTCCAACCTTACCGCTAAACAAGCATATCAATAATTCGCTCCATATTGGGTTTCTGCTTGGTATCGAACCTAGGACCTCTGAATGCGAGATAAGACAACTATCGCCTGCCTGCACGTTCCAGCACGCATACTACCACGGCCACCTCCACATCACCAAATAAATGATGTTTCGGTTGCCGTTCATATACCGTACTAGAACGTGCAGACACTCTCGAAACTTTAGATATATATATATATCGTATGTCCTAAGATACCTTGGCACTGGCAAAGTTAGGTTATATTTATATAAGGGAGTAATGTAGCATTACTCCAAGCACTGGCCTAAGGAGAATTACTCTAAAGACTATATACTTATAAATATATATATTTTATTACGAGGATGTATATTAAGATCCCTATGGTTGACGAATGTAAGGACATTAATTACCACTAATAGTACTAGGACTATTCCAACCTTACCGCTAAACAAGCATATCAATAATTCGCTCCATATTGGGTTTCTGCTTGGTATCGAACCTAGGACCTCTGAATGCGAGATAAGACAACTATCGCCTGCCTGCACGTTCCAGCACGCATACTACCACGGCCACCTCCACATCACCAAATAAATGATGTTTCGGTTGCCGTTCATATACCGTACTAGAACGTGCAGACACTCTCGAAACTTTAGATATATATATATATCGTATGTCCTAAGATACCTTGGCACTGGCAAAGTTAGGTTATATTTATATAAGGGAGTAATGTAGCATTACTCCAAGCACTGGCCTAAGGAGAATTACTCTAAAGACTATATACTTATAAATATATATATTTTATTACGAGGATGTATATTAAGATCCCTATGGTTGACGAATGTAAGGACATTAATTACCACTAATAGTACTAGGACTATTCCAACCTTACCGCTAAACAAGCATATCAATAATTCGCTCCATATTGGGTTTCTGCTTGGTATCGAACCTAGGACCTCTGAATGCGAGATAAGACAACTATCGCCTGCCTGCACGTTCCAGCACGCATACTACCACGGCCACCTCCACATCACCAAATAAATGATGTTTCGGTTGCCGTTCATATACCGTACTAGAACGTGCAGACACTCTCGAAACTTTAGATATATATATATATATATCGTATGTCCTAAGATACCTTGGCACTGGCAAAGTTAGGTTATATCTATATAAGGGAGTAATGTAGCATTACTCCAAGCACTGGCCTAAGGAGAATTACTCTAAAGACTATATACTTATAAATATATATATTTTATTACGAGGATGTATATTAAGATCCCTATGGTTGACGAATGTAAGGACATTAATTACCACTAATAGTACTAGGACTATTCCAACCTTACCGCTAAACAAGCATATCAATAATTCGCTCCATATTGGGTTTCTGCTTGGTATCGAACCTAGGACCTCTGAATGCGAGATAAGACAACTATCGCCTGCCTGCACGTTCCAGCACGCATACTACCACGGCCACCTCCACATCACCAAATAAATGATGTTTCGGTTGCCGTTCATATACCGTACTAGAACGTGCAGACACTCTCGAAACTTTAGATATATATATATCGTATGTCCTAAGATACCTTGGCACTGGCAAAGTTAGGTTATATCTATATAAGGGAGTAATGTAGCATTACTCCAAGCACTGGCCTAAGGAGAATTACTCTAAAGACTATATACTTATAAATATATATATTTTATTACGAGGATGTATATTAAGATCCCTATGGTTGACGAATGTAAGGACATTAATTACCACTAATAGTACTAGGACTATTCCAACCTTACCGCTAAACAAGCATATCAATAATTCGCTCCATATTGGGTTTCTGCTTGGTATCGAACCTAGGACCTCTGAATGCGAGATAAGACAACTATCGCCTGCCTGCACGTTCCAGCACGCATACTACCACGGCCACCTCCACATCACCAAATAAATGATGTTTCGGTTGCCGTTCATATACCGTACTAGAACGTGCAGACACTCTCGAAACTTTAGATATATATATATCGTATGTCCTAAGATACCTTGGCACTGGCAAAGTTAGGTTATATCTATATAAGGGAGTAATGTAGCATTACTCCAAGCACTGGCCTAAGGAGAATTACTCTAAAGACTATATACTTATAAATATATATATTTTATTACGAGGATGTATATTAAGATCCCTATGGTTGACGAATGTAAGGACATTAATTACCACTAATAGTACTAGGACTATTCCAACCTTACCGCTAAACAAGCATATCAATAATTCGCTCCATATTGGGTTTCTGCTTGGTATCGAACCTAGGACCTCTGAATGCGAGATAAGACAACTATCGCCTGCCTGCACGTTCCAGCACGCATACTACCACGGCCACCTCCACATCACCAAATAAATGATGTTTCGGTTGCCGTTCATATACCGTACTAGAACGTGCAGACACTCTCGAAACTTTAGATATATATATATCGTATGTCCTAAGATACCTTGGCACTGGCAAAGTTAGGTTATATCTATATAAGGGAGTAATGTAGCATTACTCCAAGCACTGGCCTAAGGAGAATTACTCTAAAGACTATATACTTATAAATATATATATTTTATTACGAGGATGTATATTAAGATCCCTATGGTTGACGAATGTAAGGACATTAATTACCATTAATAGTACTAGGACTATTCCAACCTTACCGCTAAACAAGCATATCAATAATTCGCTCCATATTGGGTTTCTGCTTGGTATCGAACCTAGGACCTCTGAATGCGAGATAAGACAACTATCGCCTGCCTGCACGTTCCAGCACGCATACTACCACGGCCACCTCCACATCACCAAATAAATGATGTTTCGGTTGCCGTTCATATACCGTACTAGAACGTGCAGACACTCTCGAAACTTTAGATATATATATATCGTATGTCCTAAGATACCTTGGCACTGGCAAAGTTAGGTTATATCTATATAAGGGAGTAATGTAGCATTACTCCAAGCACTGGCCTAAGGAGAATTACTCTAAAGACTATATACTTATAAATATATATATTTTATTACGAGGATGTATATTAAGATCCCTATGGTTGACGAATGTAAGGACATTAATTACCACTAATAGTACTAGGACTATTCCAACCTTACCGCTAAACAAGCATATCAATAATTCGCTCCATATTGGGTTTCTGCTTGGTATCGAACCTAGGACCTCTGAATGCGAGATAAGACAACTATCGCCTGCCTGCACGTTCCAGCACGCATACTACCACGGCCACCTCCACATCACCAAATAAATGATGTTTCGGTTGCCGTTCATATACCGTACTAGAACGTGCAGACACTCTCGAAACTTTAGATATATATATATCGTATGTCCTAAGATACCTTGGCACTGGCAAAGTTAGGTTATATCTATATAAGGGAGTAATGTAGCATTACTCCAAGCACTGGCCTAAGGAGAATTACTCTAAAGACTATATACTTATAAATATATATATTTTATTACGAGGATGTATATTAAGATCCCTATGGTTGACGAATGTAAGGACATTAATTACCACTAATAGTACTAGGACTATTCCAACCTTACCGCTAAACAAGCATATCAATAATTCGCTCCATATTGGGTTTCTGCTTGGTATCGAACCTAGGACCTCTGAATGCGAGATAAGACAACTATCGCCTGCCTGCACGTTCCAGCACGCATACTACCACGGCCACCTCCACATCACCAAATAAATGATGTTTCGGTTGCCGTTCATATACCGTACTAGAACGTGCAGACACTCTCGAAACTTTAGATATATATATATATCGTATGTCCTAAGATACCTTGGCACTGGCAAAGTTAGGTTATATCTATATAAGGGAGTAATGTAGCATTACTCCAAGCACTGGCCTAAGGAGAATTACTCTAAAGACTATATACTTATAAATATATATATTTTATTACGAGGATGTATATTAAGATCCCTATGGTTGACGAATGTAAGGACATTAATTACCACTAATAGTACTAGGACTATTCCAACCTTACCGCTAAACAAGCATATCAATAATTCGCTCCATATTGGGTTTCTGCTTGGTATCGAACCTAGGACCTCTGAATGCGAGATAAGACAACTATCGCCTGCCTGCACGTTCCAGCACGCATACTACCACGGCCACCTCCACATCACCAAATAAATGATGTTTCGGTTGCCGTTCATATACCGTACTAGAACGTGCAGACACTCTCGAAACTTTAGATATATATATATATCGTATGTCCTAAGATACCTTGGCACTGGCAAAGTTAGGTTATATCTATATAAGGGAGTAATGTAGCATTACTCCAAGCACTGGCCTAAGGAGAATTACTCTAAAGACTATATACTTATAAATATATATATTTTATTACGAGGATGTATATTAAGATCCCTATGGTTGACGAATGTAAGGACATTAATTACCACTAATAGTACTAGGACTATTCCAACCTTACCGCTAAACAAGCATATCAATAATTCGCTCCATATTGGGTTTCTGCTTGGTATCGAACCTAGGACCTCTGAATGCGAGATAAGACAACTATCGCCTGCCTGCACGTTCCAGCACGCATACTACCACGGCCACCTCCACATCACCAAATAAATGATGTTTCGGTTGCCGTTCATATACCGTACTAGAACGTGCAGACACTCTCGAAACTTTAGATATATATATATATCGTATGTCCTAAGATACCTTGGCACTGGCAAAGTTAGGTTATATCTATATAAGGGAGTAATGTAGCATTACTCCAAGCACTGGCCTAAGGAGAATTACTCTAAAGACTATATACTTATAAATATATATATTTTATTACGAGGATGTATATTAAGATCCCTATGGTTGACGAATGTAAGGACATTAATTACCACTAATAGTACTAGGACTATTCCAACCTTACCGCTAAACAAGCATATCAATAATTCGCTCCATATTGGGTTTCTGCTTGGTATCGAACCTAGGACCTCTGAATGCGAGATAAGACAACTATCGCCTGCCTGAACGTTCCAGCACGCATACTACCACGGCCACCTCCACATCACCAAATAAATGATGTTTCGGTTGCCGTTCATATACCGTACTAGAACGTGCAGACACTCTCGAAACTTTAGATATATATATATATATCGTATGTCCTAAGATACCTTGGCACTGGCAAAGTTAGGTTATATTTATATAAGGGAGTAATGTAGCATTACTCCAAGCACTGGCCTAAGGAGAATTACTCTAAAGACTATATACTTATAAATATATATATTTTATCACGAGGATGTATATTAAGATCCCTATGGTTGACGAATGTAAGGACATTAATTACCACTAATAGTACTAGGACTATTCCAACCTTACCGCTAAACAAGCATATCAATAATTCGCTCCATATTGGGTTTCTGCTTGGTATCGAACCTAGGACCTCTGAATGCGAGATAAGACAACTATCGCCTGCCTGCACGTTCCAGCACGCATACTACCACGGCCACCTCCACATCACCAAATAAATGATGTTTCGGTTGCCGTTCATATACCGTACTAGAACGTGCAGACACTCTCGAAACTTTAGACATATATATATATCGTATGTCCTAAGATACCTTGGCACTGGCAAAGTTAGGTTATATCTATATAAGGGAGTAATGTAGCATTACTCCAAGCACTGGCCTAAGGAGAATTACTCTAAAGACTATATACTTATAAATATATATATTTTATTACGAGGATGTATATTAAGATCCCTATGGTTGACGAATGTAAGGACATTAATTACCACTAATAGTACTAGGACTATTCCAACCTTACCGCTAAACAAGCATATCAATAATTCGCTCCATATTGGGTTTCTGCTTGGTATCGAACCTAGGACCTCTGAATGCGAGATAAGACAACTATCGCCTGCCTGCACGTTCCAGCACGCATACTACCACGGCCACCTCCACATCACCAAATAAATGATGTTTCGGTTGCCGTTCATATACCGTACTAGAACGTGCAGACACTCTCGAAACTTTAGATATATATATATATCGTATGTCCTAAGATACCTTGGCACTGGCAAAGTTAGGTTATATCTATATAAGGGAGTAATGTAGCATTACTCCAAGCACTGGCCTAAGGAGAATTACTCTAAAGACTATATACTTATAAATATATATATTTTATTACGAGGATGTATATTAAGATCCCTATGGTTGACGAATGTAAGGACATTAATTACCATTAATAGTACTAGGACTATTCCAACCTAACCGCTAAACAAGCATATCAATAATTCGCTCCATATTGGGTTTCTGCTTGGTATCGAACCTAGGACCTCTGAATGCGAGATAAGACAACTATCGCCTGCCTGCACGTTCCAGCACGCATACTACCACGGCCACCTCCACATCACCAAATAAATGATGTTTCGGTTGCCGTTCATATACCGTACTAGAACGTGCAGACACTCTCGAAACTTTAGATATATATATATCGTATGTCCTAAGATACCTTGGCACTGGCAAAGTTAGGTTATATCTATATAAGGGAGTAATGTAGCATTACTCCAAGCACTGGCCTAAGGAGAATTACTCTAAAGACTATATACTTATAAATATATATATTTTATTACGAGGATGTATATTAAGATCCCTATGGTTGACGAATGTAAGGACATTAATTACCACTAATAGTACTAGGACTATTCCAACCTTACCGCTAAACAAGCATATCAATAATTCGCTCCATATTGGGTTTCTGCTTGGTATCGAACCTAGGACCTCTGAATGCGAGATAAGACAACTATCGCCTGCCTGCACGTTCCAGCACGCATACTACCACGGCCACCTCCACATCACCAAATAAATGATGTTTCGGTTGCCGTTCATATACCGTACTAGAACGTGCAGACACTCTCGAAACTTTAGATATATATATATCGTATGTCCTAAGATACCTTGGCACTGGCAAAGTTAGGTTATATCTATATAAGGGAGTAATGTAGCATTACTCCAAGCACTGGCCTAAGGAGAATTACTCTAAAGACTATATACTTATAAATATATATATTTTATTACGAGGATGTATATTAAGATCCCTATGGTTGACGAATGTAAGGACATTAATTACCACTAATAGTACTAGGACTATTCCAACCTTACCGCTAAACAAGCATATCAATAATTCGCTCCATATTGGGTTTCTGCTTGGTATCGAACCTAGGACCTCTGAATGCGAGATAAGACAACTATCGCCTGCCTGCACGTTCCAGCACGCATACTACCACGGCCACCTCCACATCACCAAATAAATGATGTTTCGGTTGCCGTTCATATACCGTACTAGAACGTGCAGACACTCTCGAAACTTTAGATATATATATATCGTATGTCCTAAGATACCTTGGCACTGGCAAAGTTAGGTTATATCTATATAAGGGAGTAATGTAGCATTACTCCAAGCACTGGCCTAAGGAGAATTACTCTAAAGACTATATACTTATAAATATATATATTTTATTACGAGGATGTATATTAAGATCCCTATGGTTGACGAATGTAAGGACATTAATTACCATTAATAGTACTAGGACTATTCCAACCTTACCGCTAAACAAGCATATCAATAATTCGCTCCATATTGGGTTTCTGCTTGGTATCGAACCTAGGACCTCTGAATGCGAGATAAGACAACTATCGCCTGCCTGCACGTTCCAGCACGCATACTACCACGGCCACCTCCACATCACCAAATAAATGATGTTTCGGTTGCCGTTCATATACCGTACTAGAACGTGCAGACACTCTCGAAACTTTAGATATATATATATCGTATGTCCTAAGATACCTTGGCACTGGCAAAGTTAGGTTATATCTATATAAGGGAGTAATGTAGCATTACTCCAAGCACTGGCCTAAGGAGAATTACTCTAAAGACTATATACTTATAAATATATATATTTTATTACGAGGATGTATATTAAGATCCCTATGGTTGACGAATGTAAGGACATTAATTACCACTAATAGTACTAGGACTATTCCAACCTTACCGCTAAACAAGCATATCAATAATTCGCTCCATATTGGGTTTCTGCTTGGTATCGAACCTAGGACCTCTGAATGCGAGATAAGACAACTATCGCCTGCCTGCACGTTCCAGCACGCATACTACCACGGCCACCTCCACATCACCAAATAAATGATGTTTCGGTTGCCGTTCATATACCGTACTAGAACGTGCAGACACTCTCGAAACTTTAGATATATATATATCGTATGTCCTAAGATACCTTGGCACTGGCAAAGTTAGGTTATATCTATATAAGGGAGTAATGTAGCATTACTCCAAGCACTGGCCTAAGGAGAATTACTCTAAAGACTATATACTTATAAATATATATATTTTATTACGAGGATGTATATTAAGATCCCTATGGTTGACGAATGTAAGGACATTAATTACCACTAATAGTACTAGGACTATTCCAACCTTACCGCTAAACAAGCATATCAATAATTCGCTCCATATTGGGTTTCTGCTTGGTATCGAACCTAGGACCTCTGAATGCGAGATAAGACAACTATCGCCTGCCTGCACGTTCCAGCACGCATACTACCACGGCCACCTCCACATCACCAAATAAATGATGTTTCGGTTGCCGTTCATATACCGTACTAGAACGTGCAGACACTCTCGAAACTTTAGATATATATATATATCGTATGTCCTAAGATACCTTGGCACTGGCAAAGTTAGGTTATATTTATATAAGGGAGTAATGTAGCATTACTCCAAGCACTGGCCTAAGGAGAATTACTCTAAAGACTATATACTTATAAATATATATATTTTATTACGAGGATGTATATTAAGATCCCTATGGTTGACGAATGTAAGGACATTAATTACCACTAATAGTACTAGGACTATTCCAACCTTACCGCTAAACAAGCATATCAATAATTCGCTCCATATTGGGTTTCTGCTTGGTATCGAACCTAGGACCTCTGAATGCGAGATAAGACAACTATCGCCTGCCTGCACGTTCCAGCACGCATACTACCACGGCCACCTCCACATCACCAAATAAATGATGTTTCGGTTGCCGTTCATATACCGTACTAGAACGTGCAGACACTCTCGAAACTTTAGATATATATATATCGTATGTCCTAAGATACCTTGGCACTGGCAAAGTTAGGTTATATCTATATAAGGGAGTAATGTAGCATTACTCCAAGCACTGGCCTAAGGAGAATTACTCTAAAGACTATATACTTATAAATATATATATTTTATTACGAGGATGTATATTAAGATCCCTATGGTTGACGAATGTAAGGACATTAATTACCACTAATAGTACTAGGACTATTCCAACCTTACCGCTAAACAAGCATATCAATAATTCGCTCCATATTGGGTTTCTGCTTGGTATCGAACCTAGGACCTCTGAATGCGAGATAAGACAACTATCGCCTGCCTGCACGTTCCAGCACGCATACTACCACGGCCACCTCCACATCACCAAATAAATGATGTTTCGGTTGCCGTTCATATACCGTACTAGAACGTGCAGACACTCTCGAAACTTTAGATATATATATATCGTATGTCCTAAGATACCTTGGCACTGGCAAAGTTAGGTTATATCTATATAAGGGAGTAATGTAGCATTACTCCAAGCACTGGCCTAAGGAGAATTACTCTAAAGACTATATACTTATAAATATATATATTTTATTACGAGGATGTATATTAAGATCCCTATGGTTGACGAATGTAAGGACATTAATTACCACTAATAGTACTAGGACTATTCCAACCTTACCGCTAAACAAGCATATCAATAATTCGCTCCATATTGGGTTTCTGCTTGGTATCGAACCTAGGACCTCTGAATGCGAGATAAGACAACTATCGCCTGCCTGCACGTTCCAGCACGCATACTACCACGGCCACCTCCACATCACCAAATAAATGATGTTTCGGTTGCCGTTCATATACCGTACTAGAACGTGCAGACACTCTCGAAACTTTAGATATATATATATATCGTATGTCCTAAGATACCTTGGCACTGGCAAAGTTAGGTTATATCTATATAAGGGAGTAATGTAGCATTACTCCAAGCACTGGCCTAAGGAGAATTACTCTAAAGACTATATACTTATAAATATATATATTTTATTACGAGGATGTATATTAAGATCCCTATGGTTGACGAATGTAAGGACATTAATTACCACTAATAGTACTAGGACTATTCCAACCTTACCGCTAAACAAGCATATCAATAATTCGCTCCATATTGGGTTTCTGCTTGGTATCGAACCTAGGACCTCTGAATGCGAGATAAGACAACTATCGCCTGCCTGCACGTTCCAGCACGCATACTACCACGGCCACCTCCACATCACCAAATAAATGATGTTTCGGTTGCCGTTCATATACCGTACTAGAACGTGCAGACACTCTCGAAACTTTAGATATATATATATATCGTATGTCCTAAGATACCTTGGCACTGGCAAAGTTAGGTTATATCTATATAAGGGAGTAATGTAGCATTACTCCAAGCACTGGCCTAAGGAGAATTACTCTAAAGACTATATACTTATAAATATATATATTTTATTACGAGGATGTATATTAAGATCCCTATGGTTGACGAATGTAAGGACATTAATTACCACTAATAGTACTAGGACTATTCCAACCTTACCGCTAAACAAGCATATCAATAATTCGCTCCATATTGGGTTTCTGCTTGGTATCGAACCTAGGACCTCTGAATGCGAGATAAGACAACTATCGCCTGCCTGCACGTTCCAGCACGCATACTACCACGGCCACCTCCACATCACCAAATAAATGATGTTTCGGTTGCCGTTCATATACCGTACTAGAACGTGCAGACACTCTCGAAACTTTAGATATATATATATCGTATGTCCTAAGATACCTTGGCACTGGCAAAGTTAGGTTATATCTATATAAGGGAGTAATGTAGCATTACTCCAAGCACTGGCCTAAGGAGAATTATTCTAAAGACTATATACTTATAAATATATATATTTTATTACGAGGATGTATATTAAGATCCCTATGGTTGACGAATGTAAGGACATTAATTACCACTAATAGTACTAGGACTATTCCAACCTTACCGCTAAACAAGCATATCAATAATTCGCTCCATATTGGGTTTCTGCTTGGTATCGAACCTAGGACCTCTGAATGCGAGATAAGACAACTATCGCCTGCCTGCACGTTCCAGCACGCATACTACCACGGCCACCTCCACATCACCAAATAAATGATGTTTCGGTTGCCGTTCATATACCGTACTAGAACGTGCAGACACTCTCGAAACTTTAGATATATATATATCGTATGTCCTAAGATACCTTGGCACTGGCAAAGTTAGGTTATATCTATATAAGGGAGTAATGTAGCATTACTCCAAGCACTGGCCTAAGGAGAATTACTCTAAAGACTATATACTTATAAATATATATATATTATTACGAGGATGTATATTAAGATCCCTATGGTTGACGAATGTAAGGACATTAATTACCACTAATAGTACTAGGACTATTCCAACCTTACCGCTAAACAAGCATATCAATAATTCGCTCCATATTGGGTTTCTGCTTGGTATCGAACCTAGGACCTCTGAATGCGAGATAAGACAACTATCGCCTGCCTGCACGTTCCAGCACGCATACTACCACGGCCACCTCCACATCACCAAATAAATGATGTTTCGGTTGCCGTTCATATACCGTACTAGAACGTGCAGACACTCTCGAAACTTTAGATATATATATATCGTATGTCCTAAGATACCTTGGCACTGGCAAAGTTAGGTTATATCTATATAAGGGAGTAATGTAGCATTACTCCAAGCACTGGCCTAAGGAGAATTACTCTAAAGACTATATACTTATAAATATATATATTTTATTACGAGGATGTATATTAAGATCCCTATGGTTGACGAATGTAAGGACATTAATTACCATTAATAGTACTAGGACTATTCCAACCTTACCGCTAAACAAGCATATCAATAATTCGCTCCATATTGGGTTTCTGCTTGGTATCGAACCTAGGACCTCTGAATGCGAGATAAGACAACTATCGCCTGCCTGCACGTTCCAGCACGCATACTACCACGGCCACCTCCACATCACCAAATAAATGATGTTTCGGTTGCCGTTCATATACCGTACTAGAACGTGCAGACACTCTCGAAACTTTAGATATATATATATCGTATGTCCTAAGATACCTTGGCACTGGCAAAGTTAGGTTATATCTATATAAGGGAGTAATGTAGCATTACTCCAAGCACTGGCCTAAGGAGAATTACTCTAAAGACTATATACTTATAAATATATATATTTTATTACGAGGATGTATATTAAGATCCCTATGGTTGACGAATGTAAGGACATTAATTACCACTAATAGTACTAGGACTATTCCAACCTTACCGCTAAACAAGCATATCAATAATTCGCTCCATATTGGGTTTCTGCTTGGTATCGAACCTAGGACCTCTGAATGCGAGATAAGACAACTATCGCCTGCCTGCACGTTCCAGCACGCATACTACCACGGCCACCTCCACATCACCAAATAAATGATGTTTCGGTTGCCGTTCATATACCGTACTAGAACGTGCAGACACTCTCGAAACTTTAGATATATATATATCGTATGTCCTAAGATACCTTGGCACTGGCAAAGTTAGGTTATATCTATATAAGGGAGTAATGTAGCATTACTCCAAGCACTGGCCTAAGGAGAATTACTCTAAAGACTATATACTTATAAATATATATATTTTATTACGAGGATGTATATTAAGATCCCTATGGTTGACGAATGTAAGGACATTAATTACCACTAATAGTACTAGGACTATTCCAACCTTACCGCTAAACAAGCATATCAATAATTCGCTCCATATTGGGTTTCTGCTTGGTATCGAACCTAGGACCTCTGAATGCGAGATAAGACAACTATCGCCTGCCTGCACGTTCCAGCACGCATACTACCACGGCCACCTCCACATCACCAAATAAATGATGTTTCGGTTGCCGTTCATATACCGTACTAGAACGTGCAGACACTCTCGAAACTTTAGATATATATATATATCGTATGTCCTAAGATACCTTGGCACTGGCAAAGTTAGGTTATATTTATATAAGGGAGTAATGTAGCATTACTCCAAGCACTGGCCTAAGGAGAATTACTCTAAAGACTATATACTTATAAATATATATATTTTATTACGAGGATGTATATTAAGATCCCTATGGTTGACGAATGTAAGGACATTAATTACCACTAATAGTACTAGGACTATTCCAACCTTACCGCTAAACAAGCATATCAATAATTCGCTCCATATTGGGTTTCTGCTTGGTATCGAACCTAGGACCTCTGAATGCGAGATAAGACAACTATCGCCTGCCTGCACGTTCCAGCACGCATACTACCACGGCCACCTCCACATCACCAAATAAATGATGTTTCGGTTGCCGTTCATATACCGTACTAGAACGTGCAGACACTCTCGAAACTTTAGATATATATATATATCGTATGTCCTAAGATACCTTGGCACTGGCAAAGTTAGGTTATATCTATATAAGGGAGTAATGTAGCATTACTCCAAGCACTGGCCTAAGGAGAATTACTCTAAAGACTATATACTTATAAATATATATATTTTATTACGAGGATGTATATTAAGATCCCTATGGTTGACTAATGTAAGGACATTAATTACCACTAATAGTACTAGGACTATTCCAACCTTACCGCTAAACAAGCATATCAATAATTCGCTCCATATTGGGTTTCTGCTTGGTATCGAACCTAGGACCTCTGAATGCGAGATAAGACAACTATCGCCTGCCTGCACGTTCCAGCACGCATACTACCACGGCCACCTCCACATCACCAAATAAATGATGTTTCGGTTGCCGTTCATATACCGTACTAGAACGTGCAGACACTCTCGAAACTTTAGATATATATATATCGTATGTCCTAAGATACCTTGGCACTGGCAAAGTTAGGTTATATCTATATAAGGGAGTAATGTAGCATTACTCCAAGCACTGGCCTAAGGAGAATTACTCTAAAGACTATATACTTATAAATATATATATTTTATTACGAGGATGTATATTAAGATCCCTATGGTTGACGAATGTAAGGACATTAATTACCACTAATAGTACTAGGACTATTCCAACCTTACCGCTAAACAAGCATATCAATAATTCGCTCCATATTGGGTTTCTGCTTGGTATCGAACCTAGGACCTCTGAATGCGAGATAAGACAACTATCGCCTGCCTGCACGTTCCAGCACGCATACTACCACGGCCACCTCCACATCACCAAATAAATGATGTTTCGGTTGCCGTTCATATACCGTACTAGAACGTGCAGACACTCTCGAAACTTTAGATATATATATATATCGTATGTCCTAAGATACCTTGGCACTGGCAAAGTTAGGTTATATCTATATAAGG
Source organism: Sinohyriopsis cumingii (assembly GCA_028554795.2). Classification (NCBI taxonomy): domain Eukaryota; kingdom Metazoa; phylum Mollusca; class Bivalvia; order Unionida; family Unionidae; genus Sinohyriopsis; species Sinohyriopsis cumingii. The sequence continues at coordinate 134,418 of JAPYKE020000293.1, forward strand.
GAGTAATGTAGCATTACTCCAAGCACTGGCCTAAGGAGAATTACTCTAAAGACTATATACTTATAAATATATATATTTTATTACGAGGATGTATATTAAGATCCCTATGGTTGACGAATGTAAGGACATTAATTACCACTAATAGTACTAGGACTATTCCAACCTTACCGCTAAACAAGCATATCAATAATTCGCTCCATATTGGGTTTCTGCTTGGTATCGAACCTAGGACCTCTGAATGCGAGATAAGACAACTATCGCCTGCCTGCACGTTCCAGCACGCATACTACCACGGCCACCTCCACATCACCAAATAAATGATGTTTCGGTTGCCGTTCATATACCGTACTAGAACGTGCAGACACTCTCGAAACTTTAGATATATATATATATCGTATGTCCTAAGATACCTTGGCACTGGCAAAGTTAGGTTATATCTATATAAGGGAGTAATGTAGCATTACTCCAAGCACTGGCCTAAGGAGAATTACTCTAAAGACTATATACTTATAAATATATATATTTTATTACGAGGATGTATATTAAGATCCCTATGGTTGACGAATGTAAGGACATTAATTACCACTAATAGTACTAGGACTATTCCAACCTTACCGCTAAACAAGCATATCAATAATTCGCTCCATATTGGGTTTCTGCTTGGTATCGAACCTAGGACCTCTGAATGCGAGATAAGACAACTATCGCCTGCCTGCACGTTCCAGCACGCATACTACCACGGCCACCTCCACATCACCAAATAAATGATGTTTCGGTTGCCGTTCATATACCGTACTAGAACGTGCAGACACTCTCGAAACTTTAGATATATATATATCGTATGTCCTAAGATACCTTGGCACTGGCAAAGTTAGGTTATATCTATATAAGGGAGTAATGTAGCATTACTCCAAGCACTGGCCTAAGGAGAATTATTCTAAAGACTATATACTTATAAATATATATATTTTATTACGAGGATGTATATTAAGATCCCTATGGTTGACGAATGTAAGGACATTAATTACCACTAATAGTACTAGGACTATTCCAACCTTACCGCTAAACAAGCATATCAATAATTCGCTCCATATTGGGTTTCTGCTTGGTATCGAACCTAGGACCTCTGAATGCGAGATAAGACAACTATCGCCTGCCTGCACGTTCCAGCACGCATACTACCACGGCCACCTCCACATCACCATATAAATGATGTTTCGGTTGCCGTTCATATACCGTACTAGAACGTGCAGACACTCTCGAAACTTTAGATATATATATATCGTATGTCCTAAGATACCTTGGCACTGGCAAAGTTAGGTTATATCTATATAAGGGAGTAATGTAGCATTACTCCAAGCACTGGCCTAAGGAGAATTACTCTAAAGACTATATACTTATAAATATATATATATTATTACGAGGATGTATATTAAGATCCCTATGGTTGACGAATGTAAGGACATTAATTACCACTAATAGTACTAGGACTATTCCAACCTTACCGCTAAACAAGCATATCAATAATTCGCTCCATATTGGGTTTCTGCTTGGTATCGAACCTAGGACCTCTGAATGCGAGATAAGACAACTATCGCCTGCCTGCACGTTCCAGCACGCATACTACCACGGCCACCTCCACATCACCAAATAAATGATGTTTCGGTTGCCGTTCATATACCGTACTAGAACGTGCAGACACTCTCGAAACTTTAGATATATATATATATCGTATGTCCTAAGATACCTTGGCACTGGCAAAGTTAGGTTATATCTATATAAGGGAGTAATGTAGCATTACTCCAAGCACTGGCCTAAGGAGAATTACTCTAAAGACTATATACTTATAAATATATATATTTTATTACGAGGATGTATATTAAGATCCCTATGGTTGACGAATGTAAGGACATTAATTACCACTAATAGTACTAGGACTATTCCAACCTTACCGCTAAACAAGCATATCAATAATTCGCTCCATATTGGGTTTCTGCTTGGTATCGAACCTAGGACCTCTGAATGCGAGATAAGACAACTATCGCCTGCCTGCACGTTCCAGCACGCATACTACCACGGCCACCTCCACATCACCAAATAAATGATGTTTCGGTTGCCGTTCATATACCGTACTAGAACGTGAAGACACTCTCGAAACTTTTGATATATATATATCGTATGTCCTAAGATACCTTGGCACTGGCAAAGTTAGGTTATATCTATATAAGGGAGTAATGTAGCATTACTCCAAGCACTGGCCTAAGGAGAATTACTCTAAAGACTATATACTTATAAATATATATATTTTATTACGAGGATGTATATTAAGATCCCTATGGTTGACGAATGTAAGGACATTAATTACCACTAATAGTACTAGGACTATTCCAACCTTACCGCTAAACAAGCATATCAATAATTCGCTCCATATTGGGTTTCTGCTTGGTATCGAACCTAGGACCTCTGAATGCGAGATAAGACAACTATCGCCTGCCTGCACGTTCCAGCACGCATACTACCACGGCCACCTCCACATCACCAAATAAATGATGTTTCGGTTGCCGTTCATATACCGTACTAGAACGTGCAGACACTCTCGAAACTTTAGATATATATATATCGTATGTCCTAAGATACCTTGGCACTGGCAAAGTTAGGTTATATCTATATAAGGGAGTAATGTAGCATTACTCCAAGCACTGGCCTAAGGAGAATTACTCTAAAGACTATATACTTATAAATATATATATTTTATTACGAGGATGTATATTAAGATCCCTATGGTTGACGAATGTAAGGACATTAATTACCACTAATAGTACTAGGACTATTCCAACCTTACCGCTAAACAAGCATATCAATAATTCGCTCCATATTGGGTTTCTGCTTGGTATCGAACCTAGGACCTCTGAATGCGAGATAAGACAACTATCGCCTGCCTGCACGTTCCAGCACGCATACTACCACGGCCACCTCGACATCACCAAATAAATGATGTTTCGGTTGCCGTTCATATACCGTACTAGAACGTGCAGACACTCTCGAAACTTTAGATATATATATATCGTATGTCCTAAGATACCTTGGCACTGGCAAAGTTAGGTTATATCTATATAAGGGAGTAATGTAGCATTACTCCAAGCACTGGCCTAAGGAGAATTACTCTAAAGACTATATACTTATAAATATATATATTTTATTACGAGGATGTATATTAAGATCCCTATGGTTGACGAATGTAAGGACATTAATTACCATTAATAGTACTAGGACTATTCCAACCTTACCGCTAAACAAGCATATCAATAATTCGCTCCATATTGGGTTTCTGCTTGGTATCGAACCTAGGACCTCTGAATGCGAGATAAGACAACTATCGCCTGCCTGCACGTTCCAGCACGCATACTACCACGGCCACCTCCACATCACCAAATAAATGATGTTTCGGTTGCCGTTCATATACCGTACTAGAACGTGCAGACACTCTCGAAACTTTAGATATATATATATCGTATGTCCTAAGATACCTTGGCACTGGCAAAGTTAGGTTATATCTATATAAGGGAGTAATGTAGCATTACTCCAAGCACTGGCCTAAGGAGAATTACTCTAAAGACTATATACTTATAAATATATATATTTTATTACGAGGATGTATATTAAGATCCCTATGGTTGACGAATGTAAGGACATTAATTACCACTAATAGTACTAGGACTATTCCAACCTTACCGCTAAACAAGCATATCAATAATTCGCTCCATATTGGGTTTCTGCTTGGTATCGAACCTAGGACCTCTGAATGCGAGATAAGACAACTATCGCCTGCCTGCACGTTCCAGCACGCATACTACCACGGCCACCTCCACATCACCAAATAAATGATGTTTCGGTTGCCGTTCATATACCGTACTAGAACGTGCAGACACTCTCGAAACTTTAGATATATATATATCGTATGTCCTAAGATACCTTGGCACTGGCAAAGTTAGGTTATATCTATATAAGGGAGTAATGTAGCATTACTCCAAGCACTGGCCTAAGGAGAATTACTCTAAAGACTATATACTTATAAATATATATATTTTATTACGAGGATGTATATTAAGATCCCTATGGTTGACGAATGTAAGGACATTAATTACCACTAATAGTACTAGGACTATTCCAACCTTACCGCTAAACAAGCATATCAATAATTCGCTCCATATTGGGTTTCTGCTTGGTATCGAACCTAGGACGTCTGAATGCGAGATAAGACAACTATCGCCTGCCTGCACGTTCCAGCACGCATACTACCACGGCCACCTCCACATCACCAAATAAATGATGTTTCGGTTGCCGTTCATATACCGTACTAGAACGTGCAGACACTCTCGAAACTTTAGATATATATATATATCGTATGTCCTAAGATACCTTGGCACTGGCAAAGTTAGGTTATATTTATATATGGGAGTAATGTAGCATTACTCCAAGCACTGGCCTAAGGAGAATTACTCTAAAGACTATATACTTATAAATATATATATTTTATTACGAGGATGTATATTAAGATCCCTATGGTTGACGAATGTAAGGACATTAATTACCACTAATAGTACTAGGACTATTCCAACCTTACCGCTAAACAAGCATATCAATAATTCGCTCCATATTGGGTTTCTGCTTGGTATCGAACCTAGGACCTCTGAATGCGAGATAAGACAACTATCGCCTGCCTGCACGTTCCAGCACGCATACTACCACGGCCACCTCCACATCACCAAATAAATGATGTTTCGGTTGCCGTTCATATACCGTACTAGAACGTGCAGACACTCTCGAAACTTTAGATATATATATATATCGTATGTCCTAAGATACCTTGGCACTGGCAAAGTTAGGTTATATCTATATAAGGGAGTAATGTAGCATTACTCCAAGCACTGGCCTAAGGAGAATTACTCTAAAGACTATATACTTATAAATATATATATTTTATTACGAGGATGTATATTAAGATCCCTATGGTTGACGAATGTAAGGACATTAATTACCACTAATAGTACTAGGACTATTCCAACCTTACCGCTAAACAAGCATATCAATAATTCGCTCCATATTGGGTTTCTGCTTGGTATCGAACCTAGGACCTCTGAATGCGAGATAAGACAACTATCGCCTGCCTGCACGTTCCAGCACGCATACTACCACGGCCACCTCCACATCACCAAATAAATGATGTTTCGGTTGCCGTTCATATAATGTACTAGAACGTGCAGACACTCTCGAAACTTTAGATATATATATATCGTATGTCCTAAGATACCTTGGCACTGGCAAAGTTAGGTTATATCTATATAAGGGAGTAATGTAGCATTACTCCAAGCACTGGCCTAAGGAGAATTACTCTAAAGACTATATACTTATAAATATATATATTTTATTACGAGGATGTATATTAAGATCCCTATGGTTGACGAATGTAAGGACATTAATTACCACTAATAGTACTAGGACTATTCCAACCTTACCGCTAAACAAGCATATCAATAATTCGCTCCATATTGGGTTTCTGCTTGGTATCGAACCTAGGACCTCTGAATGCGAGATAAGACAACTATCGCCTGCCTGCACGTTCCAGCACGCATACTACCACGGCCACCTCCACATCACCAAATAAATGATGTTTCGGTTGCCGTTCATATACCGTACTAGAACGTGCAGACACTCTCGAAACTTTAGATATATATATATATCGTATGTCCTAAGATACCTTGGCACTGGCAAAGTTAGGTTATATCTATATAAGGGAGTAATGTAGCATTACTCCAAGCACTGGCCTAAGGAGAATTACTCTAAAGACTATATACTTATAAATATATATATTTTATTACGAGGATGTATATTAAGATCCCTATGGTTGACGAATGTAAGGACATTAATTACCACTAATAGTACTAGGACTATTCCAACCTTACCGCTAAACAAGCATATCAATAATTCGCTCCATATTGGGTTTCTGCTTGGTATCGAACCTAGGACCTCTGAATGCGAGATAAGACAACTATCGCCTGCCTGCACGTTCCAGCACGCATACTACCACGGCCACCTCCACATCACCAAATAAATGATGTTTCGGTTGCCGTTCATATACCGTACTAGAACGTGCAGACACTCTCGAAACTTTAGATATATATATATATCGTATGTCCTAAGATACCTTGGCACTGGCAAAGTTAGGTTATATCTATATAAGGGAGTAATGTAGCATTACTCCAAGCACTGGCCTAAGGAGAATTACTCTAAAGACTATATACTTATAAATATATATATTTTATTACGAGGATGTATATTAAGATCCCTATGGTTGACGAATGTAAGGACATTAATTACCACTAATAGTACTAGGACTATTCCAACCTTACCGCTAAACAAGCATATCAATAATTCGCTCCATATTGGGTTTCTGCTTGGTATCGAACCTAGGACCTCTGAATGCGAGATAAGACAACTATCGCCTGCCTGCACGTTCCAGCACGCATACTACCACGGCCACCTCCACATCACCAAATAAATGATGTTTCGGTTGCCGTTCATATACCGTACTAGAACGTGCAGACACTCTCGAAACTTTAGATATATATATATCGTATGTCCTAAGATACCTTGGCACTGGCAAAGTTAGGTTATATCTATATAAGGGAGTAATGTAGCATTACTCCAAGCACTGGCCTAAGGAGAATTATTCTAAAGACTATATACTTATAAATATATATATTTTATTACGAGGATGTATATTAAGATCCCTATGGTTGACGAATGTAAGGACATTAATTACCACTAATAGTACTAGGACTATTCCAACCTTACCGCTAAACAAGCATATCAATAATTCGCTCCATATTGGGTTTCTGCTTGGTATCGAACCTAGGACCTCTGAATGCGAGATAAGACAACTATCGCCTGCCTGCACGTTCCAGCACGCATACTACCACGGCCACCTCCACATCACCAAATAAATGATGTTTCGGTTGCCGTTCATATACCGTACTAGAACGTGCAGACACTCTCGAAACTTTAGATATATCTATATCGTATGTCCTAAGATACCTTGGCACTGGCAAAGTAAGGTTATATCTATATAAGGGAGTAATGTAGCATTACTCCAAGCACTGGCCTAAGGAGAATTACTCTAAAGACTATATACTTATAAATATATATATATTATTACGAGGATGTATATTAAGATCCCTATGGTTGACGAATGTAAGGACATTAATTACCACTAATAGTACTAGGACTATTCCAACCTTACCGCTAAACAAGCATATCAATAATTCGCTCCATATTGGGTTTCTGCTTGGTATCGAACCTAGGACCTCTGAATGCGAGATAAGACAACTATCGCCTGCCTGCACGTTCCAGCACGCATACTACCACGGCCACCTCCACATCACCAAATAAATGATGTTTCGGTTGCCGTTCATATACCGTACTAGAACGTGCAGACACTCTCGAAACTTTAGATATATATATATATCGTATGTCCTAAGATACCTTGGCACTGGCAAAGTTAGGTTATATCTATATAAGGGAGTAATGTAGCATTACTCCAAGCACTGGCCTAAGGAGAATTACTCTAAAGACTATATACTTATAAATATATATATTTTATTACGAGGATGTATATTAAGATCCCTATGGTTGACGAATGTAAGGACATTAATTACCACTAATAGTACTAGGACTATTCCAACCTTACCGCTAAACAAGCATATCAATAATTCGCTCCATATTGGGTTTCTGCTTGGTATCGAACCTAGGACCTCTGAATGCGAGATAAGACAACTATCGCCTGCCTGCACGTTCCAGCACGCATACTACCACGGCCACCTCCACATCACCAAATAAATGATGTTTCGGTTGCCGTTCATATACCGTACTAGAACGTGCAGACACTCTCGAAACTTTAGATATATATATATCGTATGTCCTAAGATACCTTGGCACTGGCAAAGTTAGGTTATATCTATATAAGGGAGTAATGTAGCATTACTCCAAGCACTGGCCTAAGGAGAATTACTCTAAAGACTATATACTTATAAATATATATATTTTATTACGAGGATGTATATTAAGATCCCTATGGTTGACGAATGTAAGGACATTAATTACCACTAATAGTACTAGGACTATTCCAACCTTACCGCTAAACAAGCATATCAATAATTCGCTCCATATTGGGTTTCTGCTTGGTATCGAACCTAGGACCTCTGAATGCGAGATAAGACAACTATCGCCTGCCTGCACGTTCCAGCACGCATACTACCACGGCCACCTCCACATCACCAAATAAATGATGTTTCGGTTGCCGTTCATATACCGTACTAGAACGTGCAGACACTCTCGAAACTTTAGATATATATATATATCGTATGTCCTAAGATACCTTGGCACTGGCAAAGTTAGGTTATATCTATATAAGGGAGTAATGTAGCATTACTCCAAGCACTGGCCTAAGGAGAATTACTCTAAAGACTATATACTTATAAATATATATATTTTATTACGAGGATGTATATTAAGATCCCTATGGTTGACGAATGTAAGGACATTAATTACCACTAATAGTACTAGGACTATTCCAACCTTACCGCTAAACAAGCATATCAATAATTCGCTCCATATTGGGTTTCTGCTTGGTATCGAACCTAGGACCTCTGAATGCGAGATAAGACAACTATCGCCTGCCTGCACGTTCCAGCACGCATACTACCACGGCCACCTCCACATCACCAAATAAATGATGTTTCGGTTGCCGTTCATATACCGTACTAGAACGTGCAGACACTCTCGAAACTTTAGATATATATATATATCGTATGTCCTAAGATACCTTGGCACTGGCAAAGTTAGGTTATATCTATATAAGGGAGTAATGTAGCATTACTCCAAGCACTGGCCTAAGGAGAATTACTCTAAAGACTATATACTTATAAATATATATATTTTATTACGAGGATGTATATTAAGATCCCTATGGTTGACGAATGTAAGGACATTAATTACCACTAATAGTACTAGGACTATTCCAACCTTACCGCTAAACAAGCATATCAATAATTCGCTCCATATTGGGTTTCTGCTTGGTATCGAACCTAGGACCTCTGAATGCGAGATAAGACAACTATCGCCTGCCTGCACGTTCCAGCACGCATACTACCACGGCCACCTCCACATCACCAAATAAATGATGTTTCGGTTGCCGTTCATATACCGTACTAGAACGTGCAGACACTCTCGAAACTTTAGATATATATATATCGTATGTCCTAAGATACCTTGGCACTGGCAAAGTTAGGTTATATCTATATAAGGGAGTAATGTAGCATTACTCCAAGCACTGGCCTAAGGAGAATTACTCTAAAGACTATATACTTATAAATATATATATTTTATTACGAGGATGTATATTAAGATCCCTATGGTTGACGAATGTAAGGACATTAATTACCACTAATAGTACTAGGACTATTCCAACCTTACCGCTAAACAAGCATATCAATAATTCGCTCCATATTGGGTTTCTGCTTGGTATCGAACCTAGGACCTCTGAATGCGAGATAAGACAACTATCGCCTGCCTGCACGTTCCAGCACGCATACTACCACGGCCACCTCCACATCACCAAATAAATGATGTTTCGGTTGCCGTTCATATACCGTACTAGAACGTGCAGACACTCTCGAAACTTTAGATATATATATATCGTATGTCCTAAGATACCTTGGCACTGGCAAAGTTAGGTTATATCTATATAAGGGAGTAATGTAGCATTACTCCAAGCACTGGCCTAAGGAGAATTACTCTAAAGACTATATACTTATAAATATATATATTTTATTACGAGGATGTATATTAAGATCCCTATGGTTGACGAATGTAAGGACATTAATTACCACTAATAGTACTAGGACTATTCCAACCTTACCGCTAAACAAGCATATCAATAATTCGCTCCATATTGGGTTTCTGCTTGGTATCGAACCTAGGACCTCTGAATGCGAGATAAGACAACTATCGCCTGCCTGCACGTTCCAGCACGCATACTACCACGGCCACCTCCACATCACCAAATAAATGATGTTTCGGTTGCCGTTCATATACCGTACTAGAACGTGCAGACACTCTCGAAACTTTAGATATATATATATCGTATGTCCTAAGATACCTTGGCACTGGCAAAGTTAGGTTATATCTATATAAGGGAGTAATGTAGCATTACTCCAAGCACTGGCCTAAGGAGAATTACTCTAAAGACTATATACTTATAAATATATATATTTTATTACGAGGATGTATATTAAGATCCCTATGGTTGACGAATGTAAGGACATTAATTACCACTAATAGTACTAGGACTATTCCAACCTTACCGCTAAACAAGCATATCAATAATACGCTCCATATTGGGTTTCTGCTTGGTATCGAACCTAGGACCTCTGAATGCGAGATAAGACAACTATCGCCTGCCTGCACGTTCCAGCACGCATACTACCACGGCCACCTCCACATCACCAAATAAATGATGTTTCGGTTGCCGTTCATATACCGTACTAGAACGTGCAGACACTCTCGAAACTTTAGATATATATATATCGTATGTCCTAAGATACCTTGGCACTGGCAAAGTTAGGTTATATCTATATAAGGGAGTAATGTAGCATTACTCCAAGCACTGGCCTAAGGAGAATTACTCTAAAGACTATATACTTATAAATATATATATTTTATTACGAGGATGTATATTAAGATCCCTATGGTTGACGAATGTAAGGACATTAATTACCACTAATAGTACTAGGACTATTCCAACCTTACCGCTAAACAAGCATATCAATAATTCGCTCCATATTGGGTTTCTGCTTGGTATCGAACCTAGGACCTCTGAATGCGAGATAAGACAACTATCGCCTGCCTGCACGTTCCAGCACGCATACTACCACGGCCACCTCCACATCACCAAATAAATGATGTTTCGGTTGCCGTTCATATACCGTACTAGAACGTGCAGACACTCTCGAAACTTTAGATATATATATATCGTATGTCCTAAGATACCTTGGCACTGGCAAAGTTAGGTTATATCTATATAAGGGAGTAATGTAGCATTACTCCAAGCACTGGCCTAAGGAGAATTACTCTAAAGACTATATACTTATAAATATATATATTTTATTACGAGGATGTATATTAAGATCCCTATGGTTGACGAATGTAAGGACATTAATTACCATTAATAGTACTAGGACTATTCCAACCTTACCGCTAAACAAGCATATCAATAATTCGCTCCATATTGGGTTTCTGCTTGGTATCGAACCTAGGACCTCTGAATGCGAGATAAGACAACTATCGCCTGCCTGCACGTTCCAGCACGCATACTACCACGGCCACCTCCACATCACCAAATAAATGATGTTTCGGTTGCCGTTCATATACCGTACTAGAACGTGCAGACACTCTCGAAACTTTAGATATATATATATCGTATGTCCTAAGATACCTTGGCACTGGCAAAGTTAGGTTATATCTATATAAGGGAGTAATGTAGCATTACTCCAAGCACTGGCCTAAGGAGAATTACTCTAAAGACTATATACTTATAAATATATATATTTTATTACGAGGATGTATATTAAGATCCCTATGGTTGACGAATGTAAGGACATTAATTACCACTAATAGTACTAGGACTATTCCAACCTTACCGCTAAACAAGCATATCAATAATTCGCTCCATATTGGGTTTCTGCTTGGTATCGAACCTAGGACCTCTGAATGCGAGATAAGACAACTATCGCCTGCCTGCACGTTCCAGCACGCATACTACCACGGCCACCTCCACATCACCAAATAAATGATGTTTCGGTTGCCGTTCATATACCGTACTAGAACGTGCAGACACTCTCGAAACTTTAGATATATATATATCGTATGTCCTAAGATACCTTGGCACTGGCAAAGTTAGGTTATATCTATATAAGGGAGTAATGTAGCATTACTCCAAGCACTGGCCTAAGGAGAATTACTCTAAAGACTATATACTTATAAATATATATATTTTATTACGAGGATGTATATTAAGATCCCTATGGTTGACGAATGTAAGGACATTAATTACCATTAATAGTACTAGGACTATTCCAACCTTACCGCTAAACAAGCATATCAATAATTCGCTCCATATTGGGTTTCTGCTTGGTATCGAACCTAGGACCTCTGAATGCGAGATAAGACAACTATCGCCTGCCTGCACGTTCCAGCACGCATACTACCACGGCCACCTCCACATCACCAAATAAATGATGTTTCGGTTGCCGTTCATATACCGTACTAGAACGTGCAGACACTCTCGAAACTTTAGATATATATATATCGTATGTCCTAAGATACCTTGGCACTGGCAAAGTTAGGTTATATCTATATAAGGGAGTAATGTAGCATTACTCCAAGCACTGGCCTAAGGAGAATTACTCTAAAGACTATATACTTATAAATATATATATTTTATTACGAGGATGTATATTAAGATCCCTATGGTTGACGAATGTAAGGACATTAATTACCACTAATAGTACTAGGACTATTCCAACCTTACCGCTAAACAAGCATATCAATAATTCGCTCCATATTGGGTTTCTGCTTGGTATCGAACCTAGGACCTCTGAATGCGAGATAAGACAACTATCGCCTGCCTGCACGTTCCAGCACGCATACTACCACGGCCACCTCCACATCACCAAATAAATGATGTTTCGGTTGCCGTTCATATACCGTACTAGAACGTGCAGACACTCTCGAAACTTTAGATATATATATATCGTATGTCCTAAGATACCTTGGCACTGGCAAAGTTAGGTTATATCTATATAAGGGAGTAATGTAGCATTACTCCAAGCACTGGCCTAAGGAGAATTACTCTAAAGACTATATACTTATAAATATATATATTTTATTACGAGGATGTATATTAAGATCCCTATGGTTGACGAATGTAAGGACATTAATTACCACTAATAGTACTAGGACTATTCCAACCTTACCGCTAAACAAGCATATCAATAATTCGCTCCATATTGGGTTTCTGCTTGGTATCGAACCTAGGACCTCTGAATGCGAGATAAGACAACTATCGCCTGCCTGCACGTTCCAGCACGCATACTACCACGGCCACCTCCACATCACCAAATAAATGATGTTTCGGTTGCCGTTCATATACCGTACTAGAACGTGCAGACACTCTCGAAACTTTAGATATATATATATATATCGTATGTCCTAAGATACCTTGGCACTGGCAAAGTTAGGTTATATTTATATAAGGGAGTAATGTAGCATTACTCCAAGCACTGGCCTAAGGAGAATTACTCTAAAGACTATATACTTATAAATATATATATTTTATCACGAGGATGTATATTAAGATCCCTATGGTTGACGAATGTAAGGACATTAATTACCACTAATAGTACTAGGACTATTCCAACCTTACCGCTAAACAAGCATATCAATAATTCGCTCCATATTGGGTTTCTGCTTGGTATCGAACCTAGGACCTCTGAATGCGAGATAAGACAACTATCGCCTGCCTGCACGTTCCAGCACGCATACTACCACGGCCACCTCCACATCACCAAATAAATGATGTTTCGGTTGCCGTTCATATACCGTACTAGAACGTGCAGACACTCTCGAAACTTTAGACATATATATATATCGTATGTCCTAAGATACCTTGGCACTGGCAAAGTTAGGTTATATCTATATAAGGGAGTAATGTAGCATTACTCCAAGCACTGGCCTAAGGAGAATTACTCTAAAGACTATATACTTATAAATATATATATTTTATTACGAGGATGTATATTAAGATCCCTATGGTTGACGAATGTAAGGACATTAATTACCATTAATAGTACTAGGACTATTCCAACCTTACCGCTAAACAAGCATATCAATAATTCGCTCCATATTGGGTTTCTGCTTGGTATCGAACCTAGGACCTCTGAATGCGAGATAAGACAACTATCGCCTGCCTGCACGTTCCAGCACGCATACTACCACGGCCACCTCCACATCACCAAATAAATGATGTTTCGGTTGCCGTTCATATACCGTACTAGAACGTGCAGACACTCTCGAAACTTTAGATATATATATATCGTATGTCCTAAGATACCTTGGCACTGGCAAAGTTAGGTTATATCTATATAAGGGAGTAATGTAGCATTACTCCAAGCACTGGCCTAAGGAGAATTACTCTAAAGACTATATACTTATAAATATATATATTTTATTACGAGGATGTATATTAAGATCCCTATGGTTGACGAATGTAAGGACATTAATTACCATTAATAGTACTAGGACTATTCCAACCTTACCGCTAAACAAGCATATCAATAATTCGCTCCATATTGGGTTTCTGCTTGGTATCGAACCTAGGACCTCTGAATGCGAGATAAGACAACTATCGCCTGCCTGCACGTTCCAGCACGCATACTACCACGGCCACCTCCACATCACCAAATAAATGATGTTTCGGTTGCCGTTCATATACCGTACTAGAACGTGCAGACACTCTCGAAACTTTAGATATATATATATCGTATGTCCTAAGATACCTTGGCACTGGCAAAGTTAGGTTATATCTATATAAGGGAGTAATGTAGCATTACTCCAAGCACTGGCCTAAGGAGAATTACTCTAAAGACTATATACTTATAAATATATATATTTTATTACGAGGATGTATATTAAGATCCCTATGGTTGACGAATGTAAGGACATTAATTACCACTAATAGTACTAGGACTATTCCAACCTTACCGCTAAACAAGCATATCAATAATTCGCTCCATATTGGGTTTCTGCTTGGTATCGAACCTAGGACCTCTGAATGCGAGATAAGACAACTATCGCCTGCCTGCACGTTCCAGCACGCATACTACCACGGCCACCTCCACATCACCAAATAAATGATGTTTCGGTTGCCGTTCATATACCGTACTAGAACGTGCAGACACTCTCGAAACTTTAGATATATATATATCGTATGTCCTAAGATACCTTGGCACTGGCAAAGTTAGGTTATATCTATATAAGGGAGTAATGTAGCATTACTCCAAGCACTGGCCTAAGGAGAATTACTCTAAAGACTATATACTTATAAATATATATATTTTATTACGAGGATGTATATTAAGATCCCTATGGTTGACGAATGTAAGGACATTAATTACCACTAATAGTACTAGGACTATTCCAACCTTACCGCTAAACAAGCATATCAATAATTCGCTCCATATTGGGTTTCTGCTTGGTATCGAACCTAGGACCTCTGAATGCGAGATAAGACAACTATCGCCTGCCTGCACGTTCCAGCACGCATACTACCACGGCCACCTCCACATCACCAAATAAATGATGTTTCGGTTGCCGTTCATATACCGTACTAGAACGTGCAGACACTCTCGAAACTTTAGATATATATATATCGTATGTCCTAAGATACCTTGGCACTGGCAAAGTTAGGTTATATCTATATAAGGGAGTAATGTAGCATTACTCCAAGCACTGGCCTAAGGAGAATTATTCTAAAGACTATATACTTATAAATATATATATTTTATTACGAGGATGTATATTAAGATCCCTATGGTTGACGAATGTAAGGACATTAATTACCACTAATAGTACTAGGACTATTCCAACCTTACCGCTAAACAAGCATATCAATAATTCGCTCCATATTGGGTTTCTGCTTGGTATCGAACCTAGGACCTCTGAATGCGAGATAAGACAACTATCGCCTGCCTGCACGTTCCAGCACGCATACTACCACGGCCACCTCCACATCACCAAATAAATGATGTTTCGGTTGCCGTTCATATACCGTACTAGAACGTGCAGACACTCTCGAAACTTTAGATATATCTATATCGTATGTCCTAAGATACCTTGGCACTGGCAAAGTTAGGTTATATCTATATAAGGGAGTAATGTAGCATTACTCCAAGCACTGGCCTAAGGAGAATTACTCTAAAGACTATATACTTATAAATATATATATATTATTACGAGGATGTATATTAAGATCCCTATGGTTGACGAATGTAAGGACATTAATTACCACTAATAGTACTAGGACTATTCCAACCTTACCGCTAAACAAGCATATCAATAATTCGCTCCATATTGGGTTTCTGCTTGGTATCGAACCTAGGACCTCTGAATGCGAGATAAGACAACTATCGCCTGCCTGCACGTTCCAGCACGCATACTACCACGGCCACCTCCACATCACCAAATAAATGATGTTTCGGTTGCCGTTCATATACCGTACTAGAACGTGAAGACACTCTCGAAACTTTAGATATATATATATCGTATGTCCTAAGATACCTTGGCACTGGCAAAGTTAGGTTATATCTATATAAGGGAGTAATGTAGCATTACTCCAAGCACTGGCCTAAGGAGAATTACTCTAAAGACTATATACTTATAAATATATATATTTTATTACGAGGATGTATATTAAGATCCCTATGGTTGACGAATGTAAGGACATTAATTACCACTAATAGTACTAGGACTATTCCAACCTTACCGCTAAACAAGCATATCAATAATTCGCTCCATATTGGGTTTCTGCTTGGTATCGAACCTAGGACCTCTGAATGCGAGATAAGACAACTATCGCCTGCCTGCACGTTCCAGCACGCATACTACCACGGTCACCTCCACATCACCAAATAAATGATGTTTCGGTTGCCGTTCATATACCGTACTAGAACGTGCAGACACTCTCGAAACTTTAGATATATATATATCGTATGTCCTAAGATACCTTGGCACTGGCAAAGTTAGGTTATATCTATATAAGGGAGTAATGTAGCATTACTCCAAGCACTGGCCTAAGGAGAATTATTCTAAAGACTATATACTTATAAATATATATATTTTATTACGAGGATGTATATTAAGATCCCTATGGTTGACGAATGTAAGGACATTAATTACCACTAATAGTACTAGGACTATTCCAACCTTACCGCTAAACAAGCATATCAATAATTCGCTCCATATTGGGTTTCTGCTTGGTATCGAACCTAGGACCTCTGAATGCGAGATAAGACAACTATCGCCTGCCTGCACGTTCCAGCACGCATACTACCACGGCCACCTCCACATCACCAAATAAATGATGTTTCGGTTGCCGTTCATATACCGTACTAGAACGTGCAGACACTCTCGAAACTTTAGATATATCTATATCGTATGTCCTAAGATACCTTGGCACTGGCAAAGTTAGGTTATATCTATATAAGGGAGTAATGTAGCATTACTCCAAGCACTGGCCTAAGGAGAATTACTCTAAAGACTATATACTTATAAATATATATATATTATTACGAGGATGTATATTAAGATCCCTATGGTTGACGAATGTAAGGACATTAATTACCACTAATAGTACTAGGACTATTCCAACCTTACCGCTAAACAAGCATATCAATAATTCGCTCCATATTGGGTTTCTGCTTGGTATCGAACCTAGGACCTCTGAATGCGAGATAAGACAACTATCGCCTGCCTGCACGTTCCAGCACGCATACTACCACGGCCACCTCCACATCACCAAATAAATGATGTTTCGGTTGCCGTTCATATACCGTACTAGAACGTGAAGACACTCTCGAAACTTTTGATATATATATATCGTATGTCCTAAGATACCTTGGCACTGGCAAAGTTAGGTTATATCTATATAAGGGAGTAATGTAGCATTACTCCAAGCACTGGCCTAAGGAGAATTACTCTAAAGACTATATACTTATAAATATATATATTTTATTACGAGGATGTATATTAAGATCCCTATGGTTGACGAATGTAAGGACATTAATTACCACTAATAGTACTAGGACTATTCCAACCTTACCGCTAAACAAGCATATCAATAATTCGCTCCATATTGGGTTTCTGCTTGGTATCGAACCTAGGACCTCTGAATGCGAGATAAGACAACTATCGCCTGCCTGCACGTTCCAGCACGCATACTACCACGGCCACCTCCACATCACCAAATAAATGATGTTTCGGTTGCCGTTCATATACCGTACTAGAACGTGCAGACACTCTCGAAACTTTAGATATATATATATCGTATGTCCTAAGATACCTTGGCACTGGCAAAGTTAGGTTATATCTATATAAGGGAGTAATGTAGCATTACTCCAAGCACTGGCCTAAGGAGAATTACTCTAAAGACTATATACTTATAAATATATATATTTTATTACGAGGATGTATATTAAGATCCCTATGGTTGACGAATGTAAGGACATTAATTACCACTAATAGTACTAGGACTATTCCAACCTTACCGCTAAACAAGCATATCAATAATTCGCTCCATATTGGGTTTCTGCTTGGTATCGAACCTAGGACCTCTGAATGCGAGATAAGACAACTATCGCCTGCCTGCACGTTCCAGCACGCATACTACCACGGCCACCTCCACATCACCAAATAAATGATGTTTCGGTTGCCGTTCATATACCGTACTAGAACGTGCAGACACTCTCGAAACTTTAGATATATATATATATCGTATGTCCTAAGATACCTTGGCACTGGCAAAGTTAGGTTATATCTATATAAGGGAGTAATGTAGCATTACTCCAAGCACTGGCCTAAGGAGAATTACTCTAAAGACTATATACTTATAAATATATATATTTTATTACGAGGATGTATATTAAGATCCCTATGGTTGACGAATGTAAGGACATTAATTACCACTAATAGTACTAGGACTATTCCAACCTTACCGCTAAACAAGCATATCAATAATTCGCTCCATATTGGGTTTCTGCTTGGTATCGAACCTAGGACCTCTGAATGCGAGATAAGACAACTATCGCCTGCCTGCACGTTCCAGCACGCATACTACCACGGCCACCTCCACATCACCAAATAAATGATGTTTCGGTTGCCGTTCATATACCGTACTAGAACGTGCAGACACTCTCGAAACTTTAGATATATATATATCGTATGTCCTAAGATACCTTGGCACTGGCAAAGTTAGGTTATATCTATATAAGGGAGTAATGTAGCATTACTCCAAGCACTGGCCTAAGGAGAATTACTCTAAAGACTATATACTTATAAATATATATATTTTATTACGAGGATGTATATTAAGATCCCTATGGTTGACGAATGTAAGGACATTAATTACCACTAATAGTACTAGGACTATTCCAACCTTACCGCTAAACAAGCATATCAATAATTCGCTCCATATTGGGTTTCTGCTTGGTATCGAACCTAGGACCTCTGAATGCGAGATAAGACAACTATCGCCTGCCTGCACGTTCCAGCACGCATACTACCACGGCCACCTCCACATCACCAAATAAATGATGTTTCGGTTGCCGTTCATATACCGTACTAGAACGTGCAGACACTCTCGAAACTTTAGATATATATATATCGTATGTCCTAAGATACCTTGGCACTTGCAAAGTTAGGTTATATCTATATAAGGGAGTAATGTAGCATTACTCCAAGCACTGGCCTAAGGAGAATTACTCTAAAGACTATATACTTATAAATATATATATTTTATTACGAGGATGTATATTAAGATCCCTATGGTTGACGAATGTAAGGACATTAATTACCACTAATAGTACTAGGACTATTCCAACCTTACCGCTAAACAAGCATATCAATAATTCGCTCCATATTGGGTTTCTGCTTGGTATCGAACCTAGGACCTCTGAATGCGAGATAAGACAACTATCGCCTGCCTGCACGTTCCAGCACGCATACTACCACGGCCACCTCCACATCACCAAATAAATGATGTTTCGGTTGCCGTTCATATACCGTACTAGAACGTGCAGACACTCTCGAAACTTTAGATATATATATATCGTATGTCCTAAGATACCTTGGCACTGGCAAAGTTAGGTTATATCTATATAAGGGAGTAATGTAGCATTACTCCAAGCACTGGCCTAAGGAGAATTACTCTAAAGACTATATACTTATAAATATATATATTTTATTACGAGGATGTATATTAAGATCCCTATGGTTGACGAATGTAAGGACATTAATTACCACTAATAGTACTAGGACTATTCCAACCTTACCGCTAAACAAGCATATCAATAATTCGCTCCATATTGGGTTTCTGCTTGGTATCGAACCTAGGACCTCTGAATGCGAGATAAGACAACTATCGCCTGCCTGCACGTTCCAGCACGCATACTACCACGGCCACCTCCACATCACCAAATAAATGATGTTTCGGTTGCCGTTCATATACCGTACTAGAACGTGCAGACACTCTCGAAACTTTAGATATATATATATATCGTATGTCCTAAGATACCTTGGCACTGGCAAAGTTAGGTTATATCTATATAAGGGAGTAATGTAGCATTACTCCAAGCACTGGCCTAAGGAGAATTACTCTAAAGACTATATACTTATAAATATATATATTTTATTACGAGGATGTATATTAAGATCCCTATGGTTGACGAATGTAAGGACATTAATTACCACTAATAGTACTAGGACTATTCCAACCTTACCGCTAAACAAGCATATCAATAATTCGCTCCATATTGGGTTTCTGCTTGGTATCGAACCTAGGACCTCTGAATGCGAGATAAGACAACTATCGCCTGCCTGCACGTTCCAGCACGCATACTACCACGGCCACCTCCACATCACCAAATAAATGATGTTTCGGTTGCCGTTCATATACCGTACTAGAACGTGCAGACACTCTCGAAACTTTAGATATATATATATATCGTATGTCCTAAGATACCTTGGCACTGGCAAAGTTAGGTTATATCTATATAAGGGAGTAATGTAGCATTACTCCAAGCACTGGCCTAAGGAGAATTACTCTAAAGACTATATACTTATAAATATATATATTTTATTACGAGGATGTATATTAAGATCCCTATGGTTGACGAATGTAAGGACATTAATTACCACTAATAGTACTAGGACTATTCCAACCTTACCGCTAAACAAGCATATCAATAATTCGCTCCATATTGGGTTTCTGCTTGGTATCGAACCTAGGACCTCTGAATGCGAGATAAGACAACTATCGCCTGCCTGCACGTTCCAGCACGCATACTACCACGGCCACCTCCACATCACCAAATAAATGATGTTTCGGTTGCCGTTCATATACCGTACTAGAACGTGCAGACACTCTCGAAACTTTAGATATATATATATCGTATGTCCTAAGATACCTTGGCACTGGCAAAGTTAGGTTATATCTATATAAGGGAGTAATGTAGCATTACTCCAAGCACTGGCCTAAGGAGAATTACTCTAAAGACTATATACTTATAAATATATATATTTTATTACGAGGATGTATATTAAGATCCCTATGGTTGACGAATGTAAGGACATTAATTACCACTAATAGTACTAGGACTATTCCAACCTTACCGCTAAACAAGCATATCAATAATTCGCTCCATATTGGGTTTCTGCTTGGTATCGAACCTAGGACCTCTGAATGCGAGATAAGACAACTATCGCCTGCCTGCACGTTCCAGCACGCATACTACCACGGCCACCTCCACATCACCAAATAAATGATGTTTCGGTTGCCGTTCATATACCGTACTAGAACGTGCAGACACTCTCGAAACTTTAGATATATATATATATCGTATGTCCTAAGATACCTTGGCACTGGCAAAGTTAGGTTATATCTATATAAGGGAGTAATGTAGCATTACTCCAAGCACTGGCCTAAGGAGAATTACTCTAAAGACTATATACTTATAAATATATATATTTTATTACGAGGATGTATATTAAGATCCCTATGGTTGACGAATGTAAGGACATTAATTACCACTAATAGTACTAGGACTATTCCAACCTTACCGCTAAACAAGCATATCAATAATTCGCTCCATATTGGGTTTCTGCTTGGTATCGAACCTAGGACCTCTGAATGCGAGATAAGACAACTATCGCCTGCCTGCACGTTCCAGCACGCATACTACCACGGCCACCTCCACATCACCAAATAAATGATGTTTCGGTTGCCGTTCATATACCGTACTAGAACGTGCAGACACTCTCGAAACTTTAGATATATATATATATCGTATGTCCTAAGATACCTTGGCACTGGCAAAGTTAGGTTATATCTATATAAGGGAGTAATGTAGCATTACTCCAAGCACTGGCCTAAGGAGAATTACTCTAAAGACTATATACTTATAAATATATATATTTTATTACGAGGATGTATATTAAGATCCCTATGGTTGACGAATGTAAGGACATTAATTACCACTAATAGTACTAGGACTATTCCTTCCTTACCGCTAAACAAGCATATCAATAATTCGCTCCATATTGGGTTTCTGCTTGGTATCGAACCTAGGACCTCTGAATGCGAGATAAGACAACTATCGCCTGCCTGCACGTTCCAGCACGCATACTACCACGGCCACCTCCACATCACCAAATAAATGATGTTTCGGTTGCCGTTCATATACCGTACTAGAACGTGCAGACACTCTCGAAACTTTAGATATATATATATCGTATGTCCTAAGATACCTTGGCACTGGCAAAGTTAGGTTATATCTATATAAGGGAGTAATGTAGCATTACTCCAAGCACTGGCCTAAGGAGAATTATTCTAAAGACTATATACTTATAAATATATATATTTTATTACGAGGATGTATATTAAGATCCCTATGGTTGACGAATGTAAGGACATTAATTACCACTAATAGTACTAGGACTATTCCAACCTTACCGCTAAACAAGCATATCAATAATTCGCTCCATATTGGGTTTCTGCTTGGTATCGAACCTAGGACCTCTGAATGCGAGATAAGACAACTATCGCCTGCCTGCACGTTCCAGCACGCATACTACCACGGCCACCTCCACATCACCAAATAAATGATGTTTCGGTTGCCGTTCATATACCGTACTAGAACGTGCAGACACTCTCGAAACTTTAGATATATCTATATCGTATGTCCTAAGATACCTTGGCACTGGCAAAGTTAGGTTATATCTATATAAGGGAGTAATGCAGCATTACTCCAAGCACTGGCCTAAGGAGAATTACTCTAAAGACTATATACTTATAAATATATATATATTATTACGAGGATGTATATTAAGATCCCTATGGTTGACGAATGTAAGGACATTAATTACCACTAATAGTACTAGGACTATTCCAACCTTACCGCTAAACAAGCATATCAATAATTCGCTCCATATTGGGTTTCTGCTTGGTATCGAACCTAGGACCTCTGAATGCGAGATAAGACAACTATCGCCTGCCTGCACGTTCCAGCACGCATACTACCACGGCCACCTCCACATCACCAAATAAATGATGTTTCGGTTGCCGTTCATATACCGTACTAGAACGTGCAGACACTCTCGAAACTTTAGATATATATATATATCGTATGTCCTAAGATACCTTGGCACTGGCAAAGTTAGGTTATATCTATATAAGGGAGTAATGTAGCATTACTCCAAGCACTGGCCTAAGGAGAATTACTCTAAAGACTATATACTTATAAATATATATATTTTATTACGAGGATGTATATTAAGATCCCTATGGTTGACGAATGTAAGGACATTAATTACCACTAATAGTACTAGGACTATTCCAACCTTACCGCTAAACAAGCATATCAATAATTCGCTCCATATTGGGTTTCTGCTTGGTATCGAACCTAGGACCTCTGAATGCGAGATAAGACAACTATCGCCTGCCTGCACGTTCCAGCACGCATACTACCACGGCCACCTCCACATCACCAAATAAATGATGTTTCGGTTGCCGTTCATATACCGTACTAGAACGTGCAGACACTCTCGAAACTTTAGATATATATATATATCGTATGTCCTAAGATACCTTGGCACTGGCAAAGTTAGGTTATATCTATATAAGGGAGTAATGTAGCATTACTCCAAGCACTGGCCTAAGGAGAATTACTCTAAAGACTATATACTTATAAATATATATATTTTATTACGAGGATGTATATTAAGATCCCTATGGTTGACGAATGTAAGGACATTAATTACCACTAATAGTACTAGGACTATTCCAACCTTACCGCTAAACAAGCATATCAATAATTCGCTCCATATTGGGTTTCTGCTTGGTATCGAACCTAGGACCTCTGAATGCGAGATAAGACAACTATCGCCTGCCTGCACGTTCCAGCACGCATACTACCACGGCCACCTCCACATCACCAAATAAATGATGTTTCGGTTGCCGTTCATATACCGTACTAGAACGTGCAGACACTCTCGAAACTTTAGATATATATATATCGTATGTCCTAAGATACCTTGGCACTGGCAAAGTTAGGTTATATCTATATAAGGGAGTAATGTAGCATTACTCCAAGCACTGGCCTAAGGAGAATTACTCTAAAGACTATATACTTATAAATATATATATTTTATTACGAGGATGTATATTAAGATCCCTATGGTTGACGAATGTAAGGACATTAATTACCACTAATAGTACTAGGACTATTCCAACCTTACCGCTAAACAAGCATATCAATAATTCGCTCCATATTGGGTTTCTGCTTGGTATCGAACCTAGGACCTCTGAATGCGAGATAAGACAACTATCGCCTGCCTGCACGTTCCAGCACGCATACTACCACGGCCACCTCCACATCACCAAATAAATGATGTTTCGGTTGCCGTTCATATACCGTACTAGAACGTGCAGACACTCTCGAAACTTTAGATATATATATATCGTATGTCCTAAGATACCTTGGCACTGGCAAAGTTAGGTTATATCTATATAAGGGAGTAATGTAGCATTACTCCAAGCACTGGCCTAAGGAGAATTACTCTAAAGACTATATACTTATAAATATATATATTTTATTACGAGGATGTATATTAAGATCCCTATGGTTGACGAATGTAAGGACATTAATTACCACTAATAGTACTAGGACTATTCCAACCTTACCGCTAAACAAGCATATCAATAATTCGCTCCATATTGGGTTTCTGCTTGGTATCGAACCTAGGACCTCTGAATGCGAGATAAGACAACTATCGCCTGCCTGCACGTTCCAGCACGCATACTACCACGGCCACCTCCACATCACCAAATAAATGATGTTTCGGTTGCCGTTCATATACCGTACTAGAACGTGCAGACACTCTCGAAACTTTAGATATATATATATCGTATGTCCTAAGATACCTTGGCACTGGCAAAGTTAGGTTATATCTATATAAGGGAGTAATGTAGCATTACTCCAAGCACTGGCCTAAGGAGAATTACTCTAAAGACTATATACTTATAAATATATATATTTTATTACGAGGATGTATATTAAGATCCCTATGGTTGACGAATGTAAGGACATTAATTACCACTAATAGTACTAGGACTATTCCAACCTTACCGCTAAACAAGCATATCAATAATTCGCTCCATATTGGGTTTCTGCTTGGTATCGAACCTAGGACCTCTGAATGCGAGATAAGACAACTATCGCCTGCCTGCACGTTCCAGCACGCATACTACCACGGCCACCTCCACATCACCAAATAAATGATGTTTCGGTTGCCGTTCATATACCGTACTAGAACGTGCAGACACTCTCGAAACTTTAGATATATATATATCGTATGTCCTAAGATACCTTGGCACTGGCAAAGTTAGGTTATATCTATATAAGGGAGTAATGTAGCATTACTCCAAGCACTGGCCTAAGGAGAATTACTCTAAAGACTATATACTTATAAATATATATATTTTATTACGAGGATGTATATTAAGATCCCTATGGTTGACGAATGTAAGGACATTAATTACCACTAATAGTACTAGGACTATTCCAACCTTACCGCTAAACAAGCATATCAATAATTCGCTCCATATTGGGTTTCTGCTTGGTATCGAACCTAGGACCTCTGAATGCGAGATAAGACAACTATCGCCTGCCTGCACGTTCCAGCACGCATACTACCACGGCCACCTCCACATCACCAAATAAATGATGTTTCGGTTGCCGTTCATATACCGTACTAGAACGTGCAGACACTCTCGAAACTTTAGATATATATATATATCGTATGTCCTAAGATACCTTGGCACTGGCAAAGTTAGGTTATATCTATATAAGGGAGTAATGTAGCATTACTCCAAGCACTGGCCTAAGGAGAATTACTCTAAAGACTATATACTTATAAATATATATATTTTATTACGAGGATGTATATTAAGATCCCTATGGTTGACGAATGTAAGGACATTAATTACCACTAATAGTACTAGGACTATTCCAACCTTACCGCTAAACAAGCATATCAATAATTCGCTCCATATTGGGTTTCTGCTTGGTATCGAACCTAGGACCTCTGAATGCGAGATAAGACAACTATCGCCTGCCTGCACGTTCCAGCACGCATACTACCACGGCCACCTCCACATCACCAAATAAATGATGTTTCGGTTGCCGTTCATATACCGTACTAGAACGTGCAGACACTCTCGAAACTTTAGATATATATATATATCGTATGTCCTAAGATACCTTGGCACTGGCAAAGTTAGGTTATATCTATATAAGGGAGTAATGTAGCATTACTCCAAGCACTGGCCTAAGGAGAATTACTCTAAAGACTATATACTTATAAATATATATATTTTATTACGAGGATGTATATTAAGATCCCTATGGTTGACGAATGTAAGGACATTAATTACCACTAATAGTACTAGGACTATTCCAACCTTACCGCTAAACAAGCATATCAATAATTCGCTCCATATTGGGTTTCTGCTTGGTATCGAACCTAGGACCTCTGAATGCGAGATAAGACAACTATCGCCTGCCTGCACGTTCCAGCACGCATACTACCACGGCCACCTCCACATCACCAAATAAATGATGTTTCGGTTGCCGTTCATATACCGTACTAGAACGTGCAGACACTCTCGAAACTTTAGATATATATATATCGTATGTCCTAAGATACCTTGGCACTGGCAAAGTTAGGTTATATCTATATAAGGGAGTAATGTAGCATTACTCCAAGCACTGGCCTAAGGAGAATTACTCTAAAGACTATATACTTATAAATATATATATTTTATTACGAGGATGTATATTAAGATCCCTATGGTTGACGAATGTAAGGACATTAATTACCACTAATAGTACTAGGACTATTCCAACCTTACCGCTAAACAAGCATATCAATAATTCGCTCCATATTGGGTTTCTGCTTGGTATCGAACCTAGGACCTCTGAATGCGAGATAAGACAACTATCGCCTGCCTGCACGTTCCAGCACGCATACTACCACGGCCACCTCCACATCACCAAATAAATGATGTTTCGGTTGCCGTTCATATACCGTACTAGAACGTGCAGACACTCTCGAAACTTTAGATATATATATATCGTATGTCCTAAGATACCTTGGCACTGGCAAAGTTAGGTTATATCTATATAAGGGAGTAATGTAGCATTACTCCAAGCACTGGCCTAAGGAGAATTACTCTAAAGACTATATACTTATAAATATATATATTTTATTACGAGGATGTATATTAAGATCCCTATGGTTGACGAATGTAAGGACATTAATTACCACTAATAGTACTAGGACTATTCCAACCTTACCGCTAAACAAGCATATCAATAATTCGCTCCATATTGGGTTTCTGCTTGGTATCGAACCTAGGACCTCTGAATGCGAGATAAGACAACTATCGCCTGCCTGCACGTTCCAGCACGCATACTACCACGGCCACCTCCACATCACCAAATAAATGATGTTTCGGTTGCCGTTCATATACCGTACTAGAACGTGCAGACACTCTCGAAACTTTAGATATATATATATATCGTATGTCCTAAGATACCTTGGCACTGGCAAAGTTAGGTTATATCTATATAAGGGAGT
>JAPYKE020000293.1:165000-182500 GCA_028554795.2 Sinohyriopsis cumingii
GTTAGGTTAGGGTTAGGGTTAGGGTTAGGGTTAGGGTTAGGTTATGATTATTAAGAGAGTAACATATAATTACTCAAAGCACGGGCCTAAGGAGAATTACTCAAGACATTATATTACGAGGTTTATTTTTTTATCATAATAATATTTTAATTAAATCAATATTTGTTTCATGTCGGGATTCGAACATTGGTCCTCTGCTGCGAGATAAGACAACTATCGCCTGCCTGCACGTTCCAGCGTAAATACTACTACGGCTATCGAGACATCACCAAGAAATGATGCCCTTTAACCGCTCATATATACTCAAGAACGTACAGACACTCTCGAAACTTATATATACATGTCAAGAAACCTTGGCACTGGCGAGGTTAGGTTATGATTATTAAGAGAGTAACATATAATTACTCAAAGCACGGGCCTAAGGAGAATTACTCAAGACATTATATTACGAGGTTTATTTTTTTATCATAATAATATTTTAATTAAATCAATATTTGTTTCATGTCGGGATTCGAACATTGGTCCTCTGCTGCGAGATAAGACAACTATCGCCTGCCTGCACGTTCCAGCGTAAATACTACTACGGCTATCGAGACATCACCAAGAAATGATGCCCTTTAACCGCTCATATATACTCAAGAACGTACAGACACTCTCGAAACTTATATATACATGTCAAGAAACCTTGGCACTGGCGAGGTTAGGTTATGATTATTAAGAGAGTAACATATAATTACTCAAAGCACGGGCCTAAGGAGAATTACTCAAGACATTATATTACGAGGTTTATTTTTTTATCATAATAATATTTTAATTAAATCAATATTTGTTTCATGTCGGGATTCGAACATTGGTCCTCTGCTGCGAGATAAGACAACTATCGCCTGCCTGCACGTTCCAGCGTAAATACTACTACGGCTATCGAGACATCACCAAGAAATGATGCCCTTTAACCGCTCATATATACTCAAGAACGTACAGACACTCTCGAAACTTATATATACATGTCAAGAAACCTTGGCACTGGCGAGGTTAGGTTATGATTATTAAGAGAGTAACATATAATTACTCAAAGCACGGGCCTAAGGAGAATTACTCAAGACATTATATTACGAGGTTTATTTTTTTATCATAATAATATTTTAATTAAATCAATATTTGTTTCATGTCGGGATTCGAACATTGGTCCTCTGCTGCGAGATAAGACAACTATCGCCTGCCTGCACGTTCCAGCGTAAATACTACTACGGCTATCGAGACATCACCAAGAAATGATGCCCTTTAACCGCTCATATATACTCAAGAACGTACAGACACTCTCGAAACTTATATATACATGTCAAGAAACCTTGGCACTGGCGAGGTTAGGTTATGATTATTAAGAGAGTAACATATAATTACTCAAAGCAGGGGCCTAAGGAGAATTACTCAAGACATTATATTACGAGGTTTATTTTTTTATCATAATAATATTTTAATTAAATCAATATTTGTTTCATGTCGGGATTCGAACATTGGTCCTCTGCTGCGAGATAAGACAACTATCGCCTGCCTGCACGTTCCAGCGTAAATACTACTACGGCTATCGAGACATCACCAAGAAATGATGCCCTTTAACCGCTCATATATACTCAAGAACGTACAGACACTCTCGAAACTTATATATACATGTCAAGAAACCTTGGCACTGGCGAGGTTAGGTTATGATTATTAAGAGAGTAACATATAATTACTCAAAGCACGGGCCTAAGGAGAATTACTCAAGACATTATATTACGAGGTTTATTTTTTTATCATGATAATATTTTAATTAAATCAATATTTGTTTCATGTCGGGATTCGAACATTGGTCCTCTGCTGCGAGATAAGACAACTATCGCCTGCCTGCACGTTCCAGCGTAAATACTACTACGGCTATCGAGACATCACCAAGAAATGATGCCCTTTAACCGCTCATATATACTCAAGAACGTACAGACACTCTCGAAACTTATATATACATGTCAAGAAACCTTGGCACTGGCGAGGTTAGGTTATGATTATTAAGAGAGTAACATATAATTACTCAAAGCACGGGCCTAAGGAGAATTACTCAAGACATTATATTACGAGGTTTATTTTTTTATCATAATAATATTTTAATTAAATCAATATTTGTTTCATGTCGGGATTCGAACATTGGTCCTCTGCTGCGAGATAAGACAACTATCGCCTGCCTGCACGTTCCAGCGTAAATACTACTACGGCTATCGAGACATCACCAAGAAATGATGCCCTTTAACCGCTCATATATACTCAAGAACGTACAGACACTCTCGAAACTTATATATACATGTCAAGAAACCTTGGCACTGGCGAGGTTAGGTTATGATTATTAAGAGAGTAACATATAATTACTCAAAGCACGGGCCTAAGGAGAATTACTCAAGACATTATATTACGAGGTTTATTTTTTTATCATGATAATATTTTAATTAAATCAATATTTGTTTCATGTCGGGATTCGAACATTGGTCCTCTGCTGCGAGATAAGACAACTATCGCCTGCCTGCACGTTCCAGCGTAAATACTACTACGGCTATCGAGACATCACCAAGAAATGATGCCCTTTAACCGCTCATATATACTCAAGAACGTACAGACACTCTCGAAACTTATATATACATGTCAAGAAACCTTGGCACTGGCGAGGTTAGGTTATGATTATTAAGAGAGTAACATATAATTACTCAAAGCACGGGCCTAAGGAGAATTACTCAAGACATTATATTACGAGGTTTATTTTTTTATCATAATAATATTTTAATTAAATCAATATTTGTTTCATGTCGGGATTCGAACATTGGTCCTCTGCTGCGAGATAAGACAACTATCGCCTGCCTGCACGTTCCAGCGTAAATACTACTACGGCTATCGAGACATCACCAAGAAATGATGCCCTTTAACCGCTCATATATACTCAAGAACGTACAGACACTCTCGAAACTTATATATACATGTCAAGAAACCTTGGCACTGGCGAGGTTAGGTTATGATTATTAAGAGAGTAACATATAATTACTCAAAGCACGGGCCTAAGGAGAATTACTCAAGACATTATATTACGAGGTTTATTTTTTTATCATGATAATATTTTAATTAAATCAATATTTGTTTCATGTCGGGATTCGAACATTGGTCCTCTGCTGCGAGATAAGACAACTATCGCCTGCCTGCACGTTCCAGCGTAAATACTACTACGGCTATCGAGACATCACCAAGAAATGATGCCCTTTAACCGCTCATATATACTCAAGAACGTACAGACACTCTCGAAACTTATATATACATGTCAAGAAACCTTGGCACTGGCGAGGTTAGGTTATGATTATTAAGAGAGTAACATATAATTACTCAAAGCACGGGCCTAAGGAGAATTACTCAAGACATTATATTACGAGGTTTATTTTTTTATCATAATAATATTTTAATTAAATCAATATTTGTTTCATGTCGGGATTCGAACATTGGTCCTCTGCTGCGAGATAAGACAACTATCGCCTGCCTGCACGTTCCAGCGTAAATACTACTACGGCTATCGAGACATCACCAAGAAATGATGCCCTTTAACCGCTCATATATACTCAAGAACGTACAGACACTCTCGAAACTTATATATACATGTCAAGAAACCTTGGCACTGGCGAGGTTAGGTTATGATTATTAAGAGAGTAACATATAATTACTCAAAGCACGGGCCTAAGGAGAATTACTCAAGACATTATATTACGAGGTTTATTTTTTTATCATAATAATATTTTAATTAAATCAATATTTGTTTCATGTCGGGATTCGAACATTGGTCCTCTGCTGCGAGATAAGACAACTATCGCCTGCCTGCACGTTCCAGCGTAAATACTACTACGGCTATCGAGACATCACCAAGAAATGATGCCCTTTAACCGCTCATATATACTCAAGAACGTACAGACACTCTCGAAACTTATATATACATGTCAAGAAACCTTGGCACTGGCGAGGTTAGGTTATGATTATTAAGAGAGTAACATATAATTACTCAAAGCACGGGCCTAAGGAGAATTACTCAAGACATTATATTACGAGGTTTATTTTTTTATCATAATAATATTTTAATTAAATCAATATTTGTTTCATGTCGGGATTCGAACATTGGTCCTCTGCTGCGAGATAAGACAACTATCGCCTGCCTGCACGTTCCAGCGTAAATACTACTACGGCTATCGAGACATCACCAAGAAATGATGCCCTTTAACCGCTCATATATACTCAAGAACGTACAGACACTCTCGAAACTTATATATACATGTCAAGAAACCTTGGCACTGGCGAGGTTAGGTTATGATTATTAAGAGAGTAACATATAATTACTCAAAGCACGGGCCTAAGGAGAATTACTCAAGACATTATATTACGAGGTTTATTTTTTTATCATGATAATATTTTAATTAAATCAATATTTGTTTCATGTCGGGATTCGAACATTGGTCCTCTGCTGCGAGATAAGACAACTATCGCCTGCCTGCACGTTCCAGCGTAAATACTACTACGGCTATCGAGACATCACCAAGAAATGATGCCCTTTAACCGCTCATATATACTCAAGAACGTACAGACACTCTCGAAACTTATATATACATGTCAAGAAACCTTGGCACTGGCGAGGTTAGGTTATGATTATTAAGAGAGTAACATATAATTACTCAAAGCACGGGCCTAAGGAGAATTACTCAAGACATTATATTACGAGGTTTATTTTTTTATCATAATAATATTTTAATTAAATCAATATTTGTTTCATGTCGGGATTCGAACATTGGTCCTCTGCTGCGAGATAAGACAACTATCGCCTGCCTGCACGTTCCAGCGTAAATACTACTACGGCTATCGAGACATCACCAAGAAATGATGCCCTTTAACCGCTCATATATACTCAAGAACGTACAGACACTCTCGAAACTTATATATACATGTCAAGAAACCTTGGCACTGGCGAGGTTAGGTTATGATTATTAAGAGAGTAACATATAATTACTCAAAGCACGGGCCTAAGGAGAATTACTCAAGACATTATATTACGAGGTTTATTTTTTTATCATAATAATATTTTAATTAAATCAATATTTGTTTCATGTCGGGATTCGAACATTGGTCCTCTGCTGCGAGATAAGACAACTATCGCCTGCCTGCACGTTCCAGCGTAAATACTACTACGGCTATCGAGACATCACCAAGAAATGATGCCCTTTAACCGCTCATATATACTCAAGAACGTACAGACACTCTCGAAACTTATATATACATGTCAAGAAACCTTGGCACTGGCGAGGTTAGGTTATGATTATTAAGAGAGTAACATATAATTACTCAAAGCACGGGCCTAAGGAGAATTACTCAAGACATTATATTACGAGGTTTATTTTTTTATCATAATAATATTTTAATTAAATCAATATTTGTTTCATGTCGGGATTCGAACATTGGTCCTCTGCTGCGAGATAAGACAACTATCGCCTGCCTGCACGTTCCAGCGTAAATACTACTACGGCTATCGAGACATCACCAAGAAATGATGCCCTTTAACCGCTCATATATACTCAAGAACGTACAGACACTCTCGAAACTTATATATACATGTCAAGAAACCTTGGCACTGGCGAGGTTAGGTTATGATTATTAAGAGAGTAACATATAATTACTCAAAGCACGGGCCTAAGGAGAATTACTCAAGACATTATATTACGAGGTTTATTTTTTTATCATAATAATATTTTAATTAAATCAATATTTGTTTCATGTCGGGATTCGAACATTGGTCCTCTGCTGCGAGATAAGACAACTATCGCCTGCCTGCACGTTCCAGCGTAAATACTACTACGGCTATCGAGACATCACCAAGAAATGATGCCCTTTAACCGCTCATATATACTCAAGAACGTACAGACACTCTCGAAACTTATATATACATGTCAAGAAACCTTGGCACTGGCGAGGTTAGGTTATGATTATTAAGAGAGTAACATATAATTACTCAAAGCACGGGCCTAAGGAGAATTACTCAAGACATTATATTACGAGGTTTATTTTTTTATCATAATAATATTTTAATTAAATCAATATTTGTTTCATGTCGGGATTCGAACATTGGTCCTCTGCTGCGAGATAAGACAACTATCGCCTGCCTGCACGTTCCAGCGTAAATACTACTACGGCTATCGAGACATCACCAAGAAATGATGCCCTTTAACCGCTCATATATACTCAAGAACGTACAGACACTCTCGAAACTTATATATACATGTCAAGAAACCTTGGCACTGGCGAGGTTAGGTTATGATTATTAAGAGAGTAACATATAATTACTCAAAGCACGGGCCTAAGGAGAATTACTCAAGACATTATATTACGAGGTTTATTTTTTTATCATAATAATATTTTAATTAAATCAATATTTGTTTCATGTCGGGATTCGAACATTGGTCCTCTGCTGCGAGATAAGACAACTATCGCCTGCCTGCACGTTCCAGCACGCATACTACCACGGCCACCTCCACATCACCAAATAAATGATGTTTCGGTTGCCGTTCATATACCGTACTAGAACGTGCAGACACTCTCGAAACTTTAGATATATATATATATCGTATGTCCTAAGATACCTTGGCACTGGCAAAGTTAGGTTATATCTATATAAGGGAGTAATGTAGCATTACTCCAAGCACTGGCCTAAGGAGAATTACTCTAAAGACTATATACTTATAAATATATATATTTTATTACGAGGATGTATATTAAGATCCCTATGGTTGACGAATGTAAGGACATTAATTACCACTAATAGTACTAGGACTATTCCAACCTTACCGCTAAACAAGCATATCAATAATTCGCTCCATATTGGGTTTCTGCTTGGTATCGAACCTAGGACCTCTGAATGCGAGATAAGACAACTATCGCCTGCCTGCACGTTCCAGCACGCATACTACCACGGCCACCTCCACATCACCAAATAAATGATGTTTCGGTTGCCGTTCATATACCGTACTAGAACGTGCAGACACTCTCGAAACTTTAGATATATATATATATCGTATGTCCTAAGATACCTTGGCACTGGCAAAGTTAGGTTATATCTATATAAGGGAGTAATGTAGCATTACTCCAAGCACTGGCCTAAGGAGAATTACTCTAAAGACTATATACTTATAAATATATATATTTTATTACGAGGATGTATATTAAGATCCCTATGGTTGACGAATGTAAGGACATTAATTACCACTAATAGTACTAGGACTATTCCAACCTTACCGCTAAACAAGCATATCAATAATTCGCTCCATATTGGGTTTCTGCTTGGTATCGAACCTAGGACCTCTGAATGCGAGATAAGACAACTATCGCCTGCCTGCACGTTCCAGCACGCATACTACCACGGCCACCTCCACATCACCAAATAAATGATGTTTCGGTTGCCGTTCATATACCGTACTAGAACGTGCAGACACTCTCGAAACTTTAGATATATATATATATCGTATGTCCTAAGATACCTTGGCACTGGCAAAGTTAGGTTATATCTATATAAGGGAGTAATGTAGCATTACTCCAAGCACTGGCCTAAGGAGAATTACTCTAAAGACTATATACTTATAAATATATATATTTTATTACGAGGATGTATATTAAGATCCCTATGGTTGACGAATGTAAGGACATTAATTACCACTAATAGTACTAGGACTATTCCAACCTTACCGCTAAACAAGCATATCAATAATTCGCTCCATATTGGGTTTCTGCTTGGTATCGAACCTAGGACCTCTGAATGCGAGATAAGACAACTATCGCCTGCCTGCACGTTCCAGCACGCATACTACCACGGCCACCTCCACATCACCAAATAAATGATGTTTCGGTTGCCGTTCATATACCGTACTAGAACGTGCAGACACTCTCGAAACTTTAGATATATATATATCGTATGTCCTAAGATACCTTGGCACTGGCAAAGTTAGGTTATATCTATATAAGGGAGTAATGTAGCATTACTCCAAGCACTGGCCTAAGGAGAATTATTCTAAAGACTATATACTTATAAATATATATATTTTATTACGAGGATGTATATTAAGATCCCTATGGTTGACGAATGTAAGGACATTAATTACCACTAATAGTACTAGGACTATTCCAACCTTACCGCTAAACAAGCATATCAATAATTCGCTCCATATTGGGTTTCTGCTTGGTATCGAACCTAGGACCTCTGAATGCGAGATAAGACAACTATCGCCTGCCTGCACGTTCCAGCACGCATACTACCACGGCCACCTCCACATCACCAAATAAATGATGTTTCGGTTGCCGTTCATATACCGTACTAGAACGTGCAGACACTCTCGAAACTTTAGATATATATATATATCGTATGTCCTAAGATACCTTGGCACTGGCAAAGTTAGGTTATATCTATATAAGGGAGTAATGTAGCATTACTCCAAGCACTGGCCTAAGGAGAATTACTCTAAAGACTATATACTTATAAATATATATATTTTATTACGAGGATGTATATTAAGATCCCTATGGTTGACGAATGTAAGGACATTAACTACCACTAATAGTACTAGGACTATTCCAACCTTACCGCTAAACAAGCATATCAATAATTCGCTCCATATTGGGTTTCTGCTTGGTATCGAACCTAGGACCTCTGAATGCGAGATAAGACAACTATCGCCTGCCTGCACGTTCCAGCACGCATACTACCACGGCCACCTCCACATCACCAAATAAATGATGTTTCGGTTGCCGTTCATATACCGTACTAGAACGTGCAGACACTCTCGAAACTTTAGATATATATATATCGTATGTCCTAAGATACCTTGGCACTGGCAAAGTTAGGTTATATCTATATAAGGGAGTAATGTAGCATTACTCCAAGCACTGGCCTAAGGAGAATTATTCTAAAGACTATATACTTATAAATATATATATTTTATTACGAGGATGTATATTAAGATCCCTATGGTTGACGAATGTAAGGACATTAATTACCACTAATAGTACTAGGACTATTCCAACCTTACCGCTAAACAAGCATATCAATAATTCGCTCCATATTGGGTTTCTGCTTGGTATCGAACCTAGGACCTCTGAATGCGAGATAAGACAACTATCGCCTGCCTGCACGTTCCAGCACGCATACTACCACGGCCACCTCCACATCACCAAATAAATGATGTTTCGGTTGCCGTTCATATACCGTACTAGAACGTGCAGACACTCTCGAAACTTTAGATATATCTATATCGTATGTCCTAAGATACCTTGGCACTGGCAAAGTTAGGTTATATCTATATAAGGGAGTAATGTAGCATTACTCCAAGCACTGGCCTAAGGAGAATTACTCTAAAGACTATATACTTATAAATATATATATTTTATTACGAGGATGTATATTAAGATCCCTATGGTTGACGAATGTAAGGACATTAATTACCACTAATAGTACTAGGACTATTCCAACCTTACCGCTAAACAAGCATATCAATAATTCGCTCCATATTGGGTTTCTGCTTGGTATCGAACCTAGGACCTCTGAATGCGAGATAAGACAACTATCGCCTGCCTGCACGTTCCAGCACGCATACTACCACGGCCACCTCCACATCACCAAATAAATGATGTTTCGGTTGCCGTTCATATACCGTACTAGAACGTGCAGACACTCTCGAAACTTTAGATATATATATATATCGTATGTCCTAAGATACCTTGGCACTGGCAAAGTTAGGTTATATCTATATAAGGGAGTAATGTAGCATTACTCCAAGCACTGGCCTAAGGAGAATTACTCTAAAGACTATATACTTATAAATATATATATTTTATTACGAGGATGTATATTAAGATCCCTATGGTTGACGAATGTAAGGACATTAATTACCACTAATAGTACTAGGACTATTCCAACCTTACCGCTAAACAAGCATATCAATAATTCGCTCCATATTGGGTTTCTGCTTGGTATCGAACCTAGGACCTCTGAATGCGAGATAAGACAACTATCGCCTGCCTGCACGTTCCAGCACGCATACTACCACGGCCACCTCCACATCACCAAATAAATGATGTTTCGGTTGCCGTTCATATACCGTACTAGAACGTGCAGACACTCTCGAAACTTTAGATATATATATATATCGTATGTCCTAAGATACCTTGGCACTGGCAAAGTTAGGTTATATCTATATAAGGGAGTAATGTAGCATTACTCCAAGCACTGGCCTAAGGAGAATTACTCTAAAGACTATATACTTATAAATATATATATTTTATTACGAGGATGTATATTAAGATCCCTATGGTTGACGAATGTAAGGACATTAATTACCACTAATAGTACTAGGACTATTCCAACCTTACCGCTAAACAAGCATATCAATAATTCGCTCCATATTGGGTTTCTGCTTGGTATCGAACCTAGGACCTCTGAATGCGAGATAAGACAACTATCGCCTGCCTGCACGTTCCAGCACGCATACTACCACGGCCACCTCCACATCACCAAATAAATGATGTTTCGGTTGCCGTTCATATACCGTACTAGAACGTGCAGACACTCTCGAAACTTTAGATATATATATATATCGTATGTCCTAAGATACCTTGGCACTGGCAAAGTTAGGTTATATCTATATAAGGGAGTAATGTAGCATTACTCCAAGCACTGGCCTAAGGAGAATTACTCTAAAGACTATATACTTATAAATATATATATTTTATTACGAGGATGTATATTAAGATCCCTATGGTTGACGAATGTAAGGACATTAATTACCACTAATAGTACTAGGACTATTCCAACCTTACCGCTAAACAAGCATATCAATAATTCGCTCCATATTGGGTTTCTGCTTGGTATCGAACCTAGGACCTCTGAATGCGAGATAAGACAACTATCGCCTGCCTGCACGTTCCAGCACGCATACTACCACGGCCACCTCCACATCACCAAATAAATGATGTTTCGGTTGCCGTTCATATACCGTACTAGAACGTGCAGACACTCTCGAAACTTTAGATATATATATATCGTATGTCCTAAGATACCTTGGCACTGGCAAAGTTAGGTTATATCTATATAAGGGAGTAATGTAGCATTACTCCAAGCACTGGCCTAAGGAGAATTATTCTAAAGACTATATACTTATAAATATATATATTTTATTACGAGGATGTATATTAAGATCCCTATGGTTGACGAATGTAAGGACATTAATTACCACTAATAGTACTAGGACTATTCCAACCTTACCGCTAAACAAGCATATCAATAATTCGCTCCATATTGGGTTTCTGCTTGGTATCGAACCTAGGACCTCTGAATGCGAGATAAGACAACTATCGCCTGCCTGCACGTTCCAGCACGCATACTACCACGGCCACCTCCACATCACCAAATAAATGATGTTTCGGTTGCCGTTCATATACCGTACTAGAACGTGCAGACACTCTCGAAACTTTAGATATATCTATATCGTATGTCCTAAGATACCTTGGCACTGGCAAAGTTAGGTTATATCTATATAAGGGAGTAATGTAGCATTACTCCAAGCACTGGCCTAAGGAGAATTACTCTAAAGACTATATACTTATAAATATATATATTTTATTACGAGGTTGTATATTAAGATCCCTATGGTTGACGAATGTAAGGACATTAATTACCACTAATAGTACTAGGACTATTCCAACCTTACCGCTAAACAAGCATATCAATAATTCGCTCCATATTGGGTTTCTGCTTGGTATCGAACCTAGGACCTCTGAATGCGAGATAAGACAACTATCGCCTGCCTGCACGTTCCAGCACGCATACTACCACGGCCACCTCCACATCACCAAATAAATGATGTTTCGGTTGCCGTTCATATACCGTACTAGAACGTGCAGACACTCTCGAAACTTTAGATATATATATATCGTATGTCCTAAGATACCTTGGCACTGGCAAAGTTAGGTTATATCTATATAAGGGAGTAATGTAGCATTACTCCAAGCACTGGCCTAAGGAGAATTATTCTAAAGACTATATACTTATAAATATATATATTTTATTACGAGGATGTATATTAAGATCCCTATGGTTGACGAATGTAAGGACATTAATTACCACTAATAGTACTAGGACTATTCCAACCTTACCGCTAAACAAGCATATCAATAATTCGCTCCATATTGGGTTTCTGCTTGGTATCGAACCTAGGACCTCTGAATGCGAGATAAGACAACTATCGCCTGCCTGCACGTTCCAGCACGCATACTACCACGGCCACCTCCACATCACCAAATAAATGATGTTTCGGTTGCCGTTCATATACCGTACTAGAACGTGCAGACACTCTCGAAACTTTAGATATATCTATATCGTATGTCCTAAGATACCTTGGCACTGGCAAAGTTAGGTTATATCTATATAAGGGAGTAATGTAGCATTACTCCAAGCACTGGCCTAAGGAGAATTACTCTAAAGACTATATACTTATAAATATATATATTTTATTACGAGGATGTATATTAAGATCCCTATGGTTGACGAATGTAAGGACATTAATTACCACTAATAGTACTAGGACTATTCCAACCTTACCGCTAAACAAGCATATCAATAATTCGCTCCATATTGGGTTTCTGCTTGGTATCGAACCTAGGACCTCTGAATGCGAGATAAGACAACTATCGCCTGCCTGCACGTTCCAGCACGCATACTACCACGGCCACCTCCACATCACCAAATAAATGATGTTTCGGTTGCCGTTCATATACCGTACTAGAACGTGCAGACACTCTCGAAACTTTAGATATATATATATATCGTATGTCCTAAGATACCTTGGCACTGGCAAAGTTAGGTTATATCTATATAAGGGAGTAATGTAGCATTACTCCAAGCACTGGCCTAAGGAGAATTACTCTAAAGACTATATACTTATAAATATATATATTTTATTACGAGGATGTATATTAAGATCCCTATGGTTGACGAATGTAAGGACATTAATTACCACTAATAGTACTAGGACTATTCCAACCTTACCGCTAAACAAGCATATCAATAATTCGCTCCATATTGGGTTTCTGCTTGGTATCGAACCTAGGACCTCTGAATGCGAGATAAGACAACTATCGCCTGCCTGCACGTTCCAGCACGCATACTACCACGGCCACCTCCACATCACCAAATAAATGATGTTTCGGTTGCCGTTCATATACCGTACTAGAACGTGCAGACACTCTCGAAACTTTAGATATATATATATATCGTATGTCCTAAGATACCTTGGCACTGGCAAAGTTAGGTTATATCTATATAAGGGAGTAATGTAGCATTACTCCAAGCACTGGCCTAAGGAGAATTACTCTAAAGACTATATACTTATAAATATATATATTTTATTACGAGGATGTATATTAAGATCCCTATGGTTGACGAATGTAAGGACATTAATTACCACTAATAGTACTAGGACTATTCCAACCTTACCGCTAAACAAGCATATCAATAATTCGCTCCATATTGGGTTTCTGCTTGGTATCGAACCTAGGACCTCTGAATGCGAGATAAGACAACTATCGCCTGCCTGCACGTTCCAGCACGCATACTACCACGGCCACCTCCACATCACCAAATAAATGATGTTTCGGTTGCCGTTCATATACCGTACTAGAACGTGCAGACACTCTCGAAACTTTAGATATATATATATCGTATGTCCTAAGATACCTTGGCACTGGCAAAGTTAGGTTATATCTATATAAGGGAGTAATGTAGCATTACTCCAAGCACTGGCCTAAGGAGAATTATTCTAAAGACTATATACTTATAAATATATATATTTTATTACGAGGATGTATATTAAGATCCCTATGGTTGACGAATGTAAGGACATTAATTACCACTAATAGTACTAGGACTATTCCAACCTTACCGCTAAACAAGCATATCAATAATTCGCTCCATATTGGGTTTCTGCTTGGTATCGAACCTAGGACCTCTGAATGCGAGATAAGACAACTATCGCCTGCCTGCACGTTCCAGCACGCATACTACCACGGCCACCTCCACATCACCAAATAAATGATGTTTCGGTTGCCGTTCATATACCGTACTAGAACGTGCAGACACTCTCGAAACTTTAGATATATCTATATCGTATGTCCTAAGATACCTTGGCACTGGCAAAGTTAGGTTATATCTATATAAGGGAGTAATGTAGCATTACTCCAAGCACTGGCCTAAGGAGAATTACTCTAAAGACTATATACTTATAAATATATATATTTTATTACGAGGATGTATATTAAGATCCCTATGGTTGACGAATGTAAGGACATTAATTACCACTAATAGTACTAGGACTATTCCAACCTTACCGCTAAACAAGCATATCAATAATTCGCTCCATATTGGGTTTCTGCTTGGTATCGAACCTAGGACCTCTGAATGCGAGATAAGACAACTATCGCCTGCCTGCACGTTCCAGCACGCATACTACCACGGCCACCTCCACATCACCAAATAAATGATGTTTCGGTTGCCGTTCATATACCGTACTAGAACGTGCAGACACTCTCGAAACTTTAGATATATATATATCGTATGTCCTAAGATACCTTGGCACTGGCAAAGTTAGGTTATATCTATATAAGGGAGTAATGTAGCATTACTCCAAGCACTGGCCTAAGGAGAATTATTCTAAAGACTATATACTTATAAATATATATATTTTATTACGAGGATGTATATTAAGATCCCTATGGTTGACGAATGTAAGGACATTAATTACCACTAATAGTACTAGGACTATTCCAACCTTACCGCTAAACAAGCATATCAATAATTCGCTCCATATTGGGTTTCTGCTTGGTATCGAACCTAGGACCTCTGAATGCGAGATAAGACAACTATCGCCTGCCTGCACGTTCCAGCACGCATACTACCACGGCCACCTCCACATCACCAAATAAATGATGTTTCGGTTGCCGTTCATATACCGTACTAGAACGTGCAGACACTCTCGAAACTTTAGATATATCTATATCGTATGTCCTAAGATACCTTGGCACTGGCAAAGTTAGGTTATATCTATATAAGGGAGTAATGTAGCATTACTCCAAGCACTGGCCTAAGGAGAATTACTCTAAAGACTATATACTTATAAATATATATATATTATTACGAGGATGTTTATTAAGATCCCTATGGTTGACGAATGTAAGGACATTAATTACCACTAATAGTACTAGGACTATTCCAACCTTACCGCTAAACAAGCATATCAATAATTCGCTCCATATTGGGTTTCTGCTTGGTATCGAACCTAGGACCTCTGAATGCGAGATAAGACAACTATCGCCTGCCTGCACGTTCCAGCACGCATACTACCACGGCCACCTCCACATCACCAAATAAATGATGTTTCGGTTGCCGTTCATATACCGTACTAGAACGTGCAGACACTCTCGAAACTTTAGATATATATATATATCGTATGTCCTAAGATACCTTGGCACTGGCAAAGTTAGGTTATATCTA
Source organism: Sinohyriopsis cumingii (assembly GCA_028554795.2). Lineage (NCBI taxonomy): Eukaryota > Metazoa > Mollusca > Bivalvia > Unionida > Unionidae > Sinohyriopsis > Sinohyriopsis cumingii. The sequence goes on from JAPYKE020000293.1 coordinate 180,626, forward strand.
TATAAGGGAGTAATGTAGCATTACTCCAAGCACTGGCCTAAGGAGAATTACTCTAAAGACTATATACTTATAAATATATATATTTTATTACGAGGATGTATATTAAGATCCCTATGGTTGACGAATGTAAGGACATTAATTACCACTAATAGTACTAGGACTATTCCAACCTTACCGCTAAACAAGCATATCAATAATTCGCTCCATATTGGGTTTCTGCTTGGTATCGAACCTAGGACCTCTGAATGCGAGATAAGACAACTATCGCCTGCCTGCACGTTCCAGCACGCATACTACCACGGCCACCTCCACATCACCAAATAAATGATGTTTCGGTTGCCGTTCATATACCGTACTAGAACGTGCAGACACTCTCGAAACTTTAGATATATATATATATCGTATGTCCTAAGATACCTTGGCACTGGCAAAGTTAGGTTATATCTATATAAGGGAGTAATGTAGCATTACTCCAAGCACTGGCCTAAGGAGAATTACTCTAAAGACTATATACTTATAAATATATATATTTTATTACGAGGATGTATATTAAGATCCCTATGGTTGACGAATGTAAGGACATTAATTACCACTAATAGTACTAGGACTATTCCAACCTTACCGCTAAACAAGCATATCAATAATTCGCTCCATATTGGGTTTCTGCTTGGTATCGAACCTAGGACCTCTGAATGCGAGATAAGACAACTATCGCCTGCCTGCACGTTCCAGCACGCATACTACCACGGCCACCTCCACATCACCAAATAAATGATGTTTCGGTTGCCGTTCATATACCGTACTAGAACGTGCAGACACTCTCGAAACTTTAGATATATATATATCGTATGTCCTAAGATACCTTGGCACTGGCAAAGTTAGGTTATATCTATATAAGGGAGTAATGTAGCATTACTCCAAGCACTGGCCTAAGGAGAATTATTCTAAAGACTATATACTTATAAATATATATATTTTATTACGAGGATGTATATTAAGATCCCTATGGTTGACGAATGTAAGGACATTAATTACCACTAATAGTACTAGGACTATTCCAACCTTACCGCTAAACAAGCATATCAATAATTCGCTCCATATTGGGTTTCTGCTTGGTATCGAACCTAGGACCTCTGAATGCGAGATAAGACAACTATCGCCTGCCTGCACGTTCCAGCACGCATACTACCACGGCCACCTCCACATCACCAAATAAATGATGTTTCGGTTGCCGTTCATATACCGTACTAGAACGTGCAGACACTCTCGAAACTTTAGATATATCTATATCGTATGTCCTAAGATACCTTGGCACTGGCAAAGTTAGGTTATATCTATATAAGGGAGTAATGTAGCATTACTCCAAGCACTGGCCTAAGGAGAATTACTCTAAAGACTATATACTTATAAATATATATATATTATTACGAGGATGTTTATTAACATCCCTATGGTTGACGAATGTAAGGACATTAATTACCACTAATAGTACCAGGACTATTCCAACCTTACCGCTAAACAAGCATATCAATAATTCGCTCCATATTGGGTTTCTGCTTGGTATCGAACCTAGGACCTCTGAATGCGAGATAAGACAACTATCGCCTGCCTGCACGTTCCAGCACGCATACTACCACGGCCACCTCCACATCACCAAATAAATGATGTTTCGGTTGCCGTTCATATACCGTACTAGAACGTGCAGACACTCTCGAAACTTTAGATATATATATATATCGTATGTCCTAAGATACCTTGGCACTGGCAAAGTTAGGTTATATCTATATAAGGGAGTAATGTAGCATTACTCCAAGCACTGGCCTAAGGAGAATTACTCTAAAGACTATATACTTATAAATATATATATTTTATTAC
>JAPYKE020000293.1:185000-190000 GCA_028554795.2 Sinohyriopsis cumingii
GAACGTACAGACACTCTCGAAACTTATATATACATGTCAAGAAACCTTGGCACTGGCGAGGTTAGGTTATGATTATTAAGAGAGTAACATATAATTACTCAAAGCACGGGCCTAAGGAGAATTACTCAAGACATTATATTACGAGGTTTATTTTTTTATCATAATAATATTTTAATTAAATCAATATTTGTTTCATGTCGGGATTCGAACATTGGTCCTCTGCTGCGAGATAAGACAACTATCGCCTGCCTGCACGTTCCAGCGTAAATACTACTACGGCTATCGAGACATCACCAAGAAATGATGCCCTTTAACCGCTCATATATACTCAAGAACGTACAGACACTCTCGAAACTTATATATACATGTCAAGAAACCTTGGCACTGGCGAGGTTAGGTTATGATTATTAAGAGAGTAACATATAATTACTCAAAGCACGGGCCTAAGGAGAATTACTCAAGACATTATATTACGAGGTTTATTTTTTTATCATAATAATATTTTAATTAAATCAATATTTGTTTCATGTCGGGATTCGAACATTGGTCCTCTGCTGCGAGATAAGACAACTATCGCCTGCCTGCACGTTCCAGCGTAAATACTACTACGGCTATCGAGACATCACCAAGAAATGATGCCCTTTAACCGCTCATATATACTCAAGAACGTACAGACACTCTCGAAACTTATATATACATGTCAAGAAACCTTGGCACTGGCGAGGTTAGGTTATGATTATTAAGAGAGTAACATATAATTACTCAAAGCACGGGCCTAAGGAGAATTACTCAAGACATTATATTACGAGGTTTATTTTTTTATCATAATAATATTTTAATTAAATCAATATTTGTTTCATGTCGGGATTCGAACATTGGTCCTCTGCTGCGAGATAAGACAACTATCGCCTGCCTGCACGTTCCAGCGTAAATACTACTACGGCTATCGAGACATCACCAAGAAATGATGCCCTTTAACCGCTCATATATACTCAAGAACGTACAGACACTCTCGAAACTTATATATACATGTCAAGAAACCTTGGCACTGGCGAGGTTAGGTTATGATTATTAAGAGAGTAACATATAATTACTCAAAGCACGGGCCTAAGGAGAATTACTCAAGACATTATATTACGAGGTTTATTTTTTTATCATAATAATATTTTAATTAAATCAATATTTGTTTCATGTCGGGATTCGAACATTGGTCCTCTGCTGCGAGATAAGACAACTATCGCCTGCCTGCACGTTCCAGCGTAAATACTACTACGGCTATCGAGACATCACCAAGAAATGATGCCCTTTAACCGCTCATATATACTCAAGAACGTACAGACACTCTCGAAACTTATATATACATGTCAAGAAACCTTGGCACTGGCGAGGTTAGGTTATGATTATTAAGAGAGTAACATATAATTACTCAAAGCACGGGCCTAAGGAGAATTACTCAAGACATTATATTACGAGGTTTATTTTTTTATCATAATAATATTTTAATTAAATCAATATTTGTTTCATGTCGGGATTCGAACATTGGTCCTCTGCTGCGAGATAAGACAACTATCGCCTGCCTGCACGTTCCAGCGTAAATACTACTACGGCTATCGAGACATCACCAAGAAATGATGCCCTTTAACCGCTCATATATACTCAAGAACGTACAGACACTCTCGAAACTTATATATACATGTCAAGAAACCTTGGCACTGGCGAGGTTAGGTTATGATTATTAAGAGAGTAACATATAATTACTCAAAGCACGGGCCTAAGGAGAATTACTCAAGACATTATATTACGAGGTTTATTTTTTTATCATGATAATATTTTAATTAAATCAATATTTGTTTCATGTCGGGATTCGAACATTGGTCCTCTGCTGCGAGATAAGACAACTATCGCCTGCCTGCACGTTCCAGCGTAAATACTACTACGGCTATCGAGACATCACCAAGAAATGATGCCCTTTAACCGCTCATATATACTCAAGAACGTACAGACACTCTCGAAACTTATATATACATGTCAAGAAACCTTGGCACTGGCGAGGTTAGGTTATGATTATTAAGAGAGTAACATATAATTACTCAAAGCACGGGCCTAAGGAGAATTACTCAAGACATTATATTACGAGGTTTATTTTTTTATCATAATAATATTTTAATTAAATCAATATTTGTTTCATGTCGGGATTCGAACATTGGTCCTCTGCTGCGAGATAAGACAACTATCGCCTGCCTGCACGTTCCAGCACGCATACTACCACGGCCACCTCCACATCACCAAATAAATGATGTTTCGGTTGCCGTTCATATACCGTACTAGAACGTGCAGACACTCTCGAAACTTTAGATATATATATATCGTATGTCCTAAGATACCTTGGCACTGGCAAAGTTAGGTTATATCTATATAAGGGAGTAATGTAGCATTACTCCAAGCACTGGCCTAAGGAGAATTACTCTAAAGACTATATACTTATAAATATATATATTTTATTACGAGGATGTATATTAAGATCCCTATGGTTGACGAATGTAAGGACATTAATTACCACTAATAGTACTAGGACTATTCCAACCTTACCGCTAAACAAGCATATCAATAATTCGCTCCATATTGGGTTTCTGCTTGGTATCGAACCTAGGACCTCTGAATGCGAGATAAGACAACTATCGCCTGCCTGCACGTTCCAGCACGCATACTACCACGGCCACCTCCACATCACCAAATAAATGATGTTTCGGTTGCCGTTCATATACCGTACTAGAACGTGCAGACACTCTCGATTCTTTAGATATATATATATATATCGGATGTCCTAAGATACCTTGGCACTGGCAAAGTTAGGTTATATCTATATAAGGGAGTAATGTAGCATTACTCCAAGCACTGGCCTAAGGAGAATTACTCTAAAGACTATATACTTATAAATATATATATTTTATTACGAGGATGTATATTAAGATCCCTATGGTTGACGAATGTAAGGACATTAATTACCACTAATAGTACTAGGACTATTCCAACCTTACCGCTAAACAAGCATATCAATAATTCGCTCCATATTGGGTTTCTGCTTGGTATCGAACCTAGGACCTCTGAATGCGAGATAAGACAACTATCGCCTGCCTGCACGTTCCAGCACGCATACTACCACGGCCACCTCCACATCACCAAATAAATGATGTTTCGGTTGCCGTTCATATACCGTACTAGAACGTGCAGACACTCTCGAAACTTTAGATATATATATATATCGTATGTCCTAAGATACCTTGGCACTGGCAAAGTTAGGTTATATCTATATAAGGGAGTAATGTAGCATTACTCCAAGCACTGGCCTAAGGAGAATTACTCTAAAGACTATATACTTATAAATATATATATTTTATTACGAGGATGTATATTAAGATCCCTATGGTTGACGAATGTAAGGACATTAATTACCACTAATAGTACTAGGACTATTCCAACCTTACCGCTAAACAAGCATATCAATAATTCGCTCCATATTGGGTTTCTGCTTGGTATCGAACCTAGGACCTCTGAATGCGAGATAAGACAACTATCGCCTGCCTGCACGTTCCAGCACGCATACTACCACGGCCACCTCCACATCACCAAATAAATGATGTTTCGGTTGCCGTTCATATACCGTACTAGAACGTGCAGACACTCTCGAAACTTTAGATATATATATATATCGTATGTCCTAAGATACCTTGGCACTGGCAAAGTTAGGTTATATCTATATAAGGGAGTAATGTAGCATTACTCCAAGCACTGGCCTAAGGAGAATTACTCTAAAGACTATATACTTATAAATATATATATTTTATTACGAGGATGTATATTAAGATCCCTATGGTTGACGAATGTAAGGACATTAATTACCACTAATAGTACTAGGACTATTCCAACCTTACCGCTAAACAAGCATATCAATAATTCGCTCCATATTGGGTTTCTGCTTGGTATCGAACCTAGGACCTCTGAATGCGAGATAAGACAACTATCGCCTGCCTGCACGTTCCAGCACGCATACTACCACGGCCACCTCCACATCACCAAATAAATGATGTTTCGGTTGCCGTTCATATACCGTACTAGAACGTGCAGACACTCTCGAAACTTTAGATATATATATATATCGTATGTCCTAAGATACCTTGGCACTGGCAAAGTTAGGTTATATCTATATAAGGGAGTAATGTAGCATTACTCCAAGCACTGGCCTAAGGAGAATTACTCTAAAGACTATATACTTATAAATATATATATTTTATTACGAGGATGTATATTAAGATCCCTATGGTTGACGAATGTAAGGACATTAATTACCACTAATAGTACTAGGACTATTCCAACCTTACCGCTAAACAAGCATATCAATAATTCGCTCCATATTGGGTTTCTGCTTGGTATCGAACCTAGGACCTCTGAATGCGAGATAAGACAACTATCGCCTGCCTGCACGTTCCAGCACGCATACTACCACGGCCACCTCCACATCACCAAATAAATGATGTTTCGGTTGCCGTTCATATACCGTACTAGAACGTGCAGACACTCTCGAAACTTTAGATATATATATATCGTATGTCCTAAGATACCTTGGCACTGGCAAAGTTAGGTTATATCTATATAAGGGAGTAATGTAGCATTACTCCAAGCACTGGCCTAAGGAGAATTATTCTAAAGACTATATACTTATAAATATATATATTTTATTACGAGGATGTATATTAAGATCCCTATGGTTGACGAATGTAAGGACATTAATTACCACTAATAGTACTAGGACTATTCCAACCTTACCGCTAAACAAGCATATCAATAATTCGCTCCATATTGGGTTTCTGCTTGGTATCGAACCTAGGACCTCTGAATGCGAGATAAGACAACTATCGCCTGCCTGCACGTTCCAGCACGCATACTACCACGGCCACCTCCACATCACCAAATAAATGATGTTTCGGTTGCCGTTCATATAC
>JAPYKE020000293.1:195000-229757 GCA_028554795.2 Sinohyriopsis cumingii
TTTCATGTCGGGATTCGAACATTGGTCCTCTGCTGCGAGATAAGACAACTATCGCCTGCCTGCACGTTCCAGCGTAAATACTACTACGGCTATCGAGACATCACCAAGAAATGATGCCCTTTAACCGCTCATATATACTCAAGAACGTACAGACACTCTCGAAACTTATATATACATGTCAAGAAACCTTGGCACTGGCGAGGTTAGGTTATGATTATTAAGAGAGTAACATATAATTACTCAAAGCACGGGCCTAAGGAGAATTACTCAAGACATTATATTACGAGGTTTATTTTTTTATCATGATAATATTTTAATTAAATCAATATTTGTTTCATGTCGGGATTCGAACATTGGTCCTCTGCTGCGAGATAAGACAACTATCGCCTGCCTGCACGTTCCAGCGTAAATACTACTACGGCTATCGAGACATCACCAAGAAATGATGCCCTTTAACCGCTCATATATACTCAAGAACGTACAGACACTCTCGAAACTTATATATACATGTCAAGAAACCTTGGCACTGGCGAGGTTAGGTTATGATTATTAAGAGAGTAACATATAATTACTCAAAGCACGGGCCTAAGGAGAATTACTCAAGACATTATATTACGAGGTTTATTTTTTTATCATAATAATATTTTAATTAAATCAATATTTGTTTCATGTCGGGATTCGAACATTGGTCCTCTGCTGCGAGATAAGACAACTATCGCCTGCCTGCACGTTCCAGCGTAAATACTACTACGGCTATCGAGACATCACCAAGAAATGATGCCCTTTAACCGCTCATATATACTCAAGAACGTACAGACACTCTCGAAACTTATATATACATGTCAAGAAACCTTGGCACTGGCGAGGTTAGGTTATGATTATTAAGAGAGTAACATATAATTACTCAAAGCACGGGCCTAAGGAGAATTACTCAAGACATTATATTACGAGGTTTATTTTTTTATCATGATAATATTTTAATTAAATCAATATTTGTTTCATGTCGGGATTCGAACATTGGTCCTCTGCTGCGAGATAAGACAACTATCGCCTGCCTGCACGTTCCAGCGTAAATACTACTACGGCTATCGAGACATCACCAAGAAATGATGCCCTTTAACCGCTCATATATACTCAAGAACGTACAGACACTCTCGAAACTTATATATACATGTCAAGAAACCTTGGCACTGGCGAGGTTAGGTTATGATTATTAAGAGAGTAACATATAATTACTCAAAGCACGGGCCTAAGGAGAATTACTCAAGACATTATATTACGAGGTTTATTTTTTTATCATAATAATATTTTAATTAAATCAATATTTGTTTCATGTCGGGATTCGAACATTGGTCCTCTGCTGCGAGATAAGACAACTATCGCCTGCCTGCACGTTCCAGCGTAAATACTACTACGGCTATCGAGACATCACCAAGAAATGATGCCCTTTAACCGCTCATATATACTCAAGAACGTACAGACACTCTCGAAACTTATATATACATGTCAAGAAACCTTGGCACTGGCGAGGTTAGGTTATGATTATTAAGAGAGTAACATATAATTACTCAAAGCACGGGCCTAAGGAGAATTACTCAAGACATTATATTACGAGGTTTATTTTTTTATCATGATAATATTTTAATTAAATCAATATTTGTTTCATGTCGGGATTCGAACATTGGTCCTCTGCTGCGAGATAAGACAACTATCGCCTGCCTGCACGTTCCAGCGTAAATACTACTACGGCTATCGAGACATCACCAAGAAATGATGCCCTTTAACCGCTCATATATACTCAAGAACGTACAGACACTCTCGAAACTTATATATACATGTCAAGAAACCTTGGCACTGGCGAGGTTAGGTTATGATTATTAAGAGAGTAACATATAATTACTCAAAGCACGGGCCTAAGGAGAATTACTCAAGACATTATATTACGAGGTTTATTTTTTTATCATAATAATATTTTAATTAAATCAATATTTGTTTCATGTCGGGATTCGAACATTGGTCCTCTGCTGCGAGATAAGACAACTATCGCCTGCCTGCACGTTCCAGCGTAAATACTACTACGGCTATCGAGACATCACCAAGAAATGATGCCCTTTAACCGCTCATATATACTCAAGAACGTACAGACACTCTCGAAACTTATATATACATGTCAAGAAACCTTGGCACTGGCGAGGTTAGGTTATGATTATTAAGAGAGTAACATATAATTACTCAAAGCACGGGCCTAAGGAGAATTACTCAAGACATTATATTACGAGGTTTATTTTTTTATCATAATAATATTTTAATTAAATCAATATTTGTTTCATGTCGGGATTCGAACATTGGTCCTCTGCTGCGAGATAAGACAACTATCGCCTGCCTGCACGTTCCAGCGTAAATACTACTACGGCTATCGAGACATCACCAAGAAATGATGCCCTTTAACCGCTCATATATACTCAAGAACGTACAGACACTCTCGAAACTTATATATACATGTCAAGAAACCTTGGCACTGGCGAGGTTAGGTTATGATTATTAAGAGAGTAACATATAATTACTCAAAGCACGGGCCTAAGGAGAATTACTCAAGACATTATATTACGAGGTTTATTTTTTTATCATAATAATATTTTAATTAAATCAATATTTGTTTCATGTCGGGATTCGAACATTGGTCCTCTGCTGCGAGATAAGACAACTATCGCCTGCCTGCACGTTCCAGCGTAAATACTACTACGGCTATCGAGACATCACCAAGAAATGATGCCCTTTAACCGCTCATATATACTCAAGAACGTACAGACACTCTCGAAACTTATATATACATGTCAAGAAACCTTGGCACTGGCGAGGTTAGGTTATGATTATTAAGAGAGTAACATATAATTACTCAAAGCACGGGCCTAAGGAGAATTACTCAAGACATTATATTACGAGGTTTATTTTTTTATCATGATAATATTTTAATTAAATCAATATTTGTTTCATGTCGGGATTCGAACATTGGTCCTCTGCTGCGAGATAAGACAACTATCGCCTGCCTGCACGTTCCAGCGTAAATACTACTACGGCTATCGAGACATCACCAAGAAATGATGCCCTTTAACCGCTCATATATACTCAAGAACGTACAGACACTCTCGAAACTTATATATACATGTCAAGAAACCTTGGCACTGGCGAGGTTAGGTTATGATTATTAAGAGAGTAACATATAATTACTCAAAGCACGGGCCTAAGGAGAATTACTCAAGACATTATATTACGAGGTTTATTTTTTTATCATAATAATATTTTAATTAAATCAATATTTGTTTCATGTCGGGATTCGAACATTGGTCCTCTGCTGCGAGATAAGACAACTATCGCCTGCCTGCACGTTCCAGCACGCATACTACCACGGCCACCTCCACATCACCAAATAAATGATGTTTCGGTTGCCGTTCATATACCGTACTAGAACGTGCAGACACTCTCGAAACTTTAGATATATATATATCGTATGTCCTAAGATACCTTGGCACTGGCAAAGTTAGGTTATATCTATATAAGGGAGTAATGTAGCATTACTCCAAGCACTGGCCTAAGGAGAATTACTCTAAAGACTATATACTTATAAATATATATATTTTATTACGAGGATGTATATTAAGATCCCTATGGTTGACGAATGTAAGGACATTAATTACCACTAATAGTACTAGGACTATTCCAACCTTACCGCTAAACAAGCATATCAATAATTCGCTCCATATTGGGTTTCTGCTTGGTATCGAACCTAGGACCTCTGAATGCGAGATAAGACAACTATCGCCTGCCTGCACGTTCCAGCACGCATACTACCACGGCCACCTCCACATCACCAAATAAATGATGTTTCGGTTGCCGTTCATATACCGTACTAGAACGTGCAGACACTCTCGATTCTTTAGATATATATATATATATCGTATGTCCTAAGATACCTTGGCACTGGCAAAGTTAGGTTATATCTATATAAGGGAGTAATGTAGCATTACTCCAAGCACTGGCCTAAGGAGAATTACTCTAAAGACTATATACTTATAAATATATATATTTTATTACGAGGATGTATATTAAGATCCCTATGGTTGACGAATGTAAGGACATTAATTACCACTAATAGTACTAGGACTATTCCAACCTTACCGCTAAACAAGCATATCAATAATTCGCTCCATATTGGGTTTCTGCTTGGTATCGAACCTAGGACCTCTGAATGCGAGATAAGACAACTATCGCCTGCCTGCACGTTCCAGCACGCATACTACCACGGCCACCTCCACATCACCAAATAAATGATGTTTCGGTTGCCGTTCATATACCGTACTAGAACGTGCAGACACTCTCGAAACTTTAGATATATATATATATCGTATGTCCTAAGATACCTTGGCACTGGCAAAGTTAGGTTATATCTATATAAGGGAGTAATGTAGCATTACTCCAAGCACTGGCCTAAGGAGAATTACTCTAAAGACTATATACTTATAAATATATATATTTTATTACGAGGATGTATATTAAGATCCCTATGGTTGACGAATGTAAGGACATTAATTACCACTAATAGTACTAGGACTATTCCAACCTTACCGCTAAACAAGCATATCAATAATTCGCTCCATATTGGGTTTCTGCTTGGTATCGAACCTAGGACCTCTGAATGCGAGATAAGACAACTATCGCCTGCCTGCACGTTCCAGCACGCATACTACCACGGCCACCTCCACATCACCAAATAAATGATGTTTCGGTTGCCGTTCATATACCGTACTAGAACGTGCAGACACTCTCGAAACTTTTGATATATATATATCGTATGTCCTAAGATACCTTGGCACTGGCAAAGTTAGGTTATATCTATATAAGGGAGTAATGTAGCATTACTCCAAGCACTGGCCTAAGGAGAATTACTCTAAAGACTATATACTTATAAATATATATATTTTATTACGAGGATGTATATTAAGATCCCTATGGTTGACGAATGTAAGGACATTAATTACCAGTAATAGTACTAGGACTATTCCAACCTTACCGCTAAACAAGCATATCAATAATTCGCTCCATATTGGGTTTCTGCTTGGTATCGAACCTAGGACCTCTGAATGCGAGATAAGACAACTATCGCCTGCCTGCACGTTCCAGCACGCATACTACAACGGCCACCTCCACATCACCAAATAAATGATGTTTCGGTTGCCGTTCATATACCGTACTAGAACGTGCAGACACTCTCGAAACTTTAGATATATATATATATCGTATGTCCTAAGATACCTTGGCACTGGCAAAGTTAGGTTATATCTATATAAGGGAGTAATGTAGCATTACTCCAAGCACTGGCCTAAGGAGAATTACTCTAAAGACTATATACTTATAAATATATATATTTTATTACGAGGATGTATATTAAGATCCCTATGGTTGACGAATGTAAGGACATTAATTACCACTAATAGTACTAGGACTATTCCAACCTTACCGCTAAACAAGCATATCAATAATTCGCTCCATATTGGGTTTCTGCTTGGTATCGAACCTAGGACCTCTGAATGCGAGATAAGACAACTATCGCCTGCCTGCACGTTCCAGCACGCATACTACCACGGCCACCTCCACATCACCAAATAAATGATGTTTCGGTTGCCGTTCATATACCGTACTAGAACGTGCAGACACTCTCGAAACTTTAGATATATATATATATCGTATGTCCTAAGATACCTTGGCACTGGCAAAGTTAGGTTATATCTATATAAGGGAGTAATGTAGCATTACTCCAAGCACTGGCCAAAGGAGAATTACTCTAAAGACTATATACTTATAAATATATATATTTTATTACGAGGATGTATATTAAGATCTCTATGGTTGACGAATGTAAGGACATTAATTACCACTAATAGTACTAGGACTATTCCAACCTTACCGCTAAACAAGCATATCAATAATTCGCTCCATATTGGGTTTCTGCTTGGTATCGAACCTAGGACCTCTGAATGCGAGATAAGACAACTATCGCCTGCCTGCACGTTCCAGCACGCATACTACCACGGCCACCTCCACATCACCAAATAAATGATGTTTCGGTTGCCGTTCATATACCGTACTAGAACGTGCAGACACTCTCGAAACTTTAGATATATATATATATCGTATGACCTAAGATACCTTGGCACTGGCAAAGTTAGGTTATATCTATATAAGGGAGTAATGTAGCATTACTCCAAGCACTGGCCTAAGGAGAATTACTCTAAAGACTATATACTTATAAATATATATATTTTATTACGAGGATGTATATTAAGATCCCTATGGTTGACGAATGTAAGGACATTAATTACCACTAATAGTACTAGGACTATTCCAACCTTACCGCTAAACAAGTATATCAATAATTCGCTCCATATTGGGTTTCTGCTTGGTATCGAACCTAGGACCTCTGAATGCGAGATAAGACAACTATCGCCTGCCTGCACGTTCCAGCACGCATACTACCACGGCCACCTCCACATCACCAAATAAATGATGTTTCGGTTGCCGTTCATATACCGTACTAGAACGTGCAGACACTCTCGAAACTTTAGATATATATATATCGTATGTCCTAAGATACCTTGGCACTGGCAAAGTTAGGTTATATCTATATAAGGGAGTAATGTAGCATTACTCCAAGCACTGGCCTAAGGAGAATTATTCTAAAGACTATATACTTATAAATATATATATTTTATTACGAGGATGTATATTAAGATCCCTATGGTTGACGAATGTAAGGACATTAATTACCACTAATAGTACTAGGACTATTCCAACCTTACCGCTAAACAAGCATATCAATAATTCGCTCCATATTGGGTTTCTGCTTGGTATCGAACCTAGGACCTCTGAATGCGAGATAAGACAACTATCGCCTGCCTGCACGTTCCAGCACGCATACTACCACGGCCACCTCCACATCACCAAATAAATGATGTTTCGGTTGCCGTTCATATACCGTACTAGAACGTGCAGACACTCTCGAAACTTTAGATATATATATATATCGTATGTCCTAAGATACCTTGGCACTGGCAAAGTTAGGTTATATCTATATAAGGGAGTAATGTAGCATTACTCCAAGCACTGGCCTAAGGAGAATTACTCTAAAGACTATATACTTATAAATATATATATTTTATTACGAGGATGTATATTAAGATCCCTATGGTTGACGAATGTAAGGACATTAATTACCATTAATAGTACTAGGACTATTCCAACCTTACCGCTAAACAAGCATATCAATAATTCGCTCCATATTGGGTTTCTGCTTGGTATCGAACCTAGGACCTCTGAATGCGAGATAAGACAACTATCGCCTGCCTGCACGTTCCAGCACGCATACTACCACGGCCACCTCCACATCACCAAATAAATGATGTTTCGGTTGCCGTTCATATACCGTACTAGAACGTGCAGACACTCTCGAAACTTTAGATATATATATATATCGTATGTCCTAAGATACCTTGGCACTGGCAAAGTTAGGTTATATCTATATAAGGGAGTAATGTAGCATTACTCCAAGCACTGGCCTAAGGAGAATTACTCTAAAGACTATATACTTATAAATATATATATTTTATTACGAGGATGTATATTAAGATCCCTATGGTTGACGAATGTAAGGACATTAATTACCACTAATAGTACTAGGACTATTCCAACCTTACCGCTAAACAAGCATATCAATAATTCGCTCCATATTGGGTTTCTGCTTGGTATCGAACCTAGGACCTCTGAATGCGAGATAAGACAACTATCGCCTGCCTGCACGTTCCAGCACGCATACTACCACGGCCACCTCCACATCACCAAATAAATGATGTTTCGGTTGCCGTTCATATACCGTACTAGAACGTGCAGACACTCTCGAAACTTTTGATATATATATATATCGTATGTCCTAAGATACCTTGGCACTGGCAAAGTTAGGTTATATCTATATAAGGGAGTAATGTAGCATTACTCCAAGCACTGGCCTAAGGAGAATTACTCTAAAGACTATATACTTATAAATATATATATTTTATTACGAGGATGTATATTAAGATCCCTATGGTTGACGAATGTAAGGACATTAATTACCACTAATAGTACTAGGACTATTCCAACCTTACCGCTAAACAAGCATATATCAATAATTCGCTCCATATTGGGTTTCTGCTTGGTATCGAACCTAGGACCTCTGAATGCGAGATAAGACAACTATCGCCTGCCTGCACGTTCCAGCACGCATACTACCACGGCCACCTCCACATCACCAAATAAATGATGTTTCGGTTGCCGTTCATATACCGTACTAGAACGTGCAGACACTCTCGAAACTTTAGATATATATATATATCGTATGACCTAAGATACCTTGGCACTGGCAAAGTTAGGTTATATCTATATAAGGGAGTAATGTAGCATTACTCCAAGCACTGGCCTAAGGAGAATTACTCTAAAGACTATATACTTATAAATATATATATTTTATTACGAGGATGTATATTAAGATCCCTATGGTTGACGAATGTAAGGACATTAATTACCATTAATAGTACTAGGACTATTCCAACCTTACCGCTAAACAAGTATATCAATAATTCGCTCCATATTGGGTTTCTGCTTGGTATCGAACCTAGGACCTCTGAATGCGAGATAAGACAACTATCGCCTGCCTGCACGTTCCAGCACGCATACTACCACGGCCACCTCCACATCACCAAATAAATGATGTTTCGGTTGCCGTTCATATACCGTACTAGAACGTGCAGACACTCTCGAAACTTTAGATATATATATATCGTATGTCCTAAGATACCTTGGCACTGGCAAAGTTAGGTTATATCTATATAAGGGAGTAATGTAGCATTACTCCAAGCACTGGCCTAAGGAGAATTATTCTAAAGACTATATACTTATAAATATATATATTTTATTACGAGGATGTATATTAAGATCCCTATGGTTGACGAATGTAAGGACATTAATTACCACTAATAGTACTAGGACTATTCCAACCTTACCGCTAAACAAGCATATCAATAATTCGCTCCATATTGGGTTTCTGCTTGGTATCGAACCTAGGACCTCTGAATGCGAGATAAGACAACTATCGCCTGCCTGCACGTTCCAGCACGCATACTACCACGGCCACCTCCACATCACCAAATAAATGATGTTTCGGTTGCCGTTCATATACCGTACTAGAACGTGCAGACACTCTCGAAACTTTAGATATATATATATATCGTATGTCCTAAGATACCTTGGCACTGGCAAAGTTAGGTTATATCTATATAAGGGAGTAATGTAGCATTACTCCAAGCACTGGCCTAAGGAGAATTACTCTAAAGACTATATACTTATAAATATATATATTTTATTACGAGGATGTATATTAAGATCCCTATGGTTGACGAATGTAAGGACATTAATTACCATTAATAGTACTAGGACTATTCCAACCTTACCGCTAAACAAGCATATCAATAATTCGCTCCATATTGGGTTTCTGCTTGGTATCGAACCTAGGACCTCTGAATGCGAGATAAGACAACTATCGCCTGCCTGCACGTTCCAGCACGCATACTACCACGGCCACCTCCACATCACCAAATAAATGATGTTTCGGTTGCCGTTCATATACCGTACTAGAACGTGCAGACACTCTCGAAACTTTAGATATATATATATATCGTATGTCCTAAGATACCTTGGCACTGGCAAAGTTAGGTTATATCTATATAAGGGAGTAATGTAGCATTACTCCAAGCACTGGCCTAAGGAGAATTACTCTAAAGACTATATACTTATAAATATATATATTTTATTACGAGGATGTATATTAAGATCCCTATGGTTGACGAATGTAAGGACATTAATTACCACTAATAGTACTAGGACTATTCCAACCTTACCGCTAAACAAGCATATCAATAATTCGCTCCATATTGGGTTTCTGCTTGGTATCGAACCTAGGACCTCTGAATGCGAGATAAGACAACTATCGCCTGCCTGCACGTTCCAGCACGCATACTACCACGGCCACCTCCACATCACCAAATAAATGATGTTTCGGTTGCCGTTCATATACCGTACTAGAACGTGCAGACACTCTCGAAACTTTAGATATATATATATCGTATGTCCTAAGATACCTTGGCACTGGCAAAGTTAGGTTATATCTATATAAGGGAGTAATGTAGCATTACTCCAAGCACTGGCCTAAGGAGAATTACTCTAAAGACTATATACTTATAAATATATATATTTTATTACGAGGATGTATATTAAGATCCCTATGGTTGACGAATGTAAGGACATTAATTACCACTAATAGTACTAGGACTATTCCAACCTTACCGCTAAACAAGCATATCAATAATTCGCTCCATATTGGGTTTCTGCTTGGTATCGAACCTAGGACCTCTGAATGCGAGATAAGACAACTATCGCCTGCCTGCACGTTCCAGCACGCATACTACCACGGCCACCTCCACATCACCAAATAAATGATGTTTCGGTTGCCGTTCATATACCGTACTAGAACGTGCAGACACTCTCGAAACTTTAGATATATATATATATCGTATGACCTAAGATACCTTGGCACTGGCAAAGTTAGGTTATATCTATATAAGGGAGTAATGTAGCATTACTCCAAGCACTGGCCTAAGGAGAATTACTCTAAAGACTATATACTTATAAATATATATATTTTATTACGAGGATGTATATTAAGATCCCTATGGTTGACGAATGTAAGGACATTAATTACCACTAATAGTACTAGGACTATTCCAACCTTACCGCTAAACAAGTATATCAATAATTCGCTCCATATTGGGTTTCTGCTTGGTATCGAACCTAGGACCTCTGAATGCGAGATAAGACAACTATCGCCTGCCTGCACGTTCCAGCACGCATACTACCACGGCCACCTCCACATCACCAAATAAATGATGTTTCGGTTGCCGTTCATATACCGTACTAGAACGTGCAGACACTCTCGAAACTTTAGATATATATATATCGTATGTCCTAAGATGCCTTGGCACTGGCAAAGTTAGGTTATATCTATATAAGGGAGTAATGTAGCATTACTCCAAGCACTGGCCTAAGGAGAATTATTCTAAAGACTATATACTTATAAATATATATATTTTATTACGAGGATGTATATTAAGATCCCTATGGTTGACGAATGTAAGGACATTAATTACCACTAATAGTACTAGGACTATTCCAACCTTACCGCTAAACAAGCATATCAATAATTCGCTCCATATTGGGTTTCTGCTTGGTATCGAACCTAGGACCTCTGAATGCGAGATAAGACAACTATCGCCTGCCTGCACGTTCCAGCACGCATACTACCACGGCCACCTCCACATCACCAAATAAATGATGTTTCGGTTGCCGTTCATATACCGTACTAGAACGTGCAGACACTCTCGAAACTTTAGATATATATATATATCGTATGTCCTAAGATACCTTGGCACTGGCAAAGTTAGGTTATATCTATATAAGGGAGTAATGTAGCATTACTCCAAGCACTGGCCTAAGGAGAATTACTCTAAAGACTATATACTTATAAATATATATATTTTATTACGAGGATGTATATTAAGATCCCTATGGTTGACGAATGTAAGGACATTAATTACCACTAATAGTACTAGGACTATTCCAACCTTACCGCTAAACAAGTATATCAATAATTCGCTCCATATTGGGTTTCTGCTTGGTATCGAACCTAGGACCTCTGAATGCGAGATAAGACAACTATCGCCTGCCTGCACGTTCCAGCACGCATACTACCACGGCCACCTCCACATCACCAAATAAATGATGTTTCGGTTGCCGTTCATATACCGTACTAGAACGTGCAGACACTCTCGAAACTTTAGATATATATATATCGTATGTCCTAAGATACCTTGGCACTGGCAAAGTTAGGTTATATCTATATAAGGGAGTAATGTAGCATTACTCCAAGCACTGGCCTAAGGAGAATTATTCTAAAGACTATATACTTATAAATATATATATTTTATTACGAGGATGTATATTAAGATCCCTATGGTTGACGAATGTAAGGACATTAATTACCACTAATAGTACTAGGACTATTCCAACCTTACCGCTAAACAAGCATATCAATAATTCGCTCCATATTGGGTTTCTGCTTGGTATCGAACCTAGGACCTCTGAATGCGAGATAAGACAACTATCGCCTGCCTGCACGTTCCAGCACGCATACTACCACGGCCACCTCCACATCACCAAATAAATGATGTTTCGGTTGCCGTTCATATACCGTACTAGAACGTGCAGACACTCTCGAAACTTTAGATATATATATATATCGTATGTCCTAAGATACCTTGGCACTGGCAAAGTTAGGTTATATCTATATAAGGGAGTAATGTAGCATTACTCCAAGCACTGGCCTAAGGAGAATTATTCTAAAGACTATATACTTATAAATATATATATTTTATTACGAGGATGTATATTAAGATCCCTATGGTTGACGAATGTAAGGACATTAATTACCATTAATAGTACTAGGACTATTCCAACCTTACCGCTAAACAAGCATATCAATAATTCGCTCCATATTGGGTTTCTGCTTGGTATCGAACCTAGGACCTCTGAATGCGAGATAAGACAACTATCGCCTGCCTGCACGTTCCAGCACGCATACTACCACGGCCACCTCCACATCACCAAATAAATGATGTTTCGGTTGCCGTTCATATACCGTACTAGAACGTGCAGACACTCTCGAAACTTTAGATATATATATATATCGTATGTCCTAAGATACCTTGGCACTGGCAAAGTTAGGTTATATCTATATAAGGGAGTAATGTAGCATTACTCCAAGCACTGGCCTAAGGAGAATTACTCTAAAGACTATATACTTATAAATATATATATTTTATTACGAGGATGTATATTAAGATCCCTATGGTTGACGAATGTAAGGACATTAATTACCACTAATAGTACTAGGACTATTCCAACCTTACCGCTAAACAAGCATATCAATAATTCGCTCCATATTGGGTTTCTGCTTGGTATCGAACCTAGGACCTCTGAATGCGAGATAAGACAACTATCGCCTGCCTGCACGTTCCAGCACGCATACTACCACGGCCACCTCCACATCACCAAATAAATGATGTTTCGGTTGCCGTTCATATACCGTACTAGAACGTGCAGACACTCTCGAAACTTTTGATATATATATATATCGTATGTCCTAAGATACCTTGGCACTGGCAAAGTTAGGTTATATCTATATAAGGGAGTAATGTAGCATTACTCCAAGCACTGGCCTAAGGAGAATTACTCTAAAGACTATATACTTATAAATATATATATTTTATTACGAGGATGTATATTAAGATCCCTATGGTTGACGAATGTAAGGACATTAATTACCACTAATAGTACTAGGACTATTCCAACCTTACCGCTAAACAAGCATATATCAATAATTCGCTCCATATTGGGTTTCTGCTTGGTATCGAACCTAGGACCTCTGAATGCGAGATAAGACAACTATCGCCTGCCTGCACGTTCCAGCACGCATACTACCACGGCCACCTCCACATCACCAAATAAATGATGTTTCGGTTGCCGTTCATATACCGTACTAGAACGTGCAGACACTCTCGAAACTTTAGATATATATATATATCGTATGTCCTAAGATACCTTGGCACTGGCAAAGTTAGGTTATATCTATATAAGGGAGTAATGTAGCATTACTCCAAGCACTGGCCTAAGGAGAATTACTCTAAAGACTATATACTTATAAATATATATATTTTATTACGAGGATGTATATTAAGATCCCTATGGTTGACGAATGTAAGGACATTAATTACCACTAATAGTACTAGGACTATTCCAACCTTACCGCTAAACAAGCATATCAATAATTCGCTCCATATTGGGTTTCTGCTTGGTATCGAACCTAGGACCTCTGAATGCGAGATAAGACAACTATCGCCTGCCTGCACGTTCCAGCACGCATACTACCACGGCCACCTCCACATCACCAAATAAATGATGTTTCGGTTGCCGTTCATATACCGTACTAGAACGTGCAGACACTCTCGAAACTTTAGATATATATATATATCGTATGTCCTAAGATACCTTGGCACTGGCAAAGTTAGGTTATATCTATATAAGGGAGTAATGTAGCATTACTCCAAGCACTGGCCTAAGGAGAATTACTCTAAAGACTATATACTTATAAATATATATATTTTATTACGAGGATGTATATTAAGATCCCTATGGTTGACGAATGTAAGGACATTAATTACCACTAATAGTACTAGGACTATTCCAACCTTACCGCTAAACAAGCATATCAATAATTCGCTCCATATTGGGTTTCTGCTTGGTATCGAACCTAGGACCTCTGAATGCGAGATAAGACAACTATCGCCTGCCTGCACGTTCCAGCACGCATACTACCACGGCCACCTCCACATCACCAAATAAATGATGTTTCGGTTGCCGTTCATATACCGTACTAGAACGTGCAGACACTCTCGAAACTTTAGATATATATATATATCGTATGACCTAAGATACCTTGGCACTGGCAAAGTTAGGTTATATCTATATAAGGGAGTAATGTAGCATTACTCCAAGCACTGGCCTAAGGAGAATTACTCTAAAGACTATATACTTATAAATATATATATTTTATTACGAGGATGTATATTAAGATCCCTATGGTTGACGAATGTAAGGACATTAATTACCACTAATAGTACTAGGACTATTCCAACCTTACCGCTAAACAAGTATATCAATAATTCGCTCCATATTGGGTTTCTGCTTGGTATCGAACCTAGGACCTCTGAATGCGAGATAAGACAACTATCGCCTGCCTGCACGTTCCAGCACGCATACTACCACGGCCACCTCCACATCACCAAATAAATGATGTTTCGGTTGCCGTTCATATACCGTACTAGAACGTGCAGACACTCTCGAAACTTTAGATATATATATATCGTATGTCCTAAGATACCTTGGCACTGGCAAAGTTAGGTTATATCTATATAAGGGAGTAATGTAGCATTACTCCAAGCACTGGCCTAAGGAGAATTATTCTAAAGACTATATACTTATAAATATATATATTTTATTACGAGGATGTATATTAAGATCCCTATGGTTGACGAATGTAAGGACATTAATTACCACTAATAGTACTAGGACTATTCCAACCTTACCGCTAAACAAGCATATCAATAATTCGCTCCATATTGGGTTTCTGCTTGGTATCGAACCTAGGACCTCTGAATGCGAGATAAGACAACTATCGCCTGCCTGCACGTTCCAGCACGCATACTACCACGGCCACCTCCACATCACCAAATAAATGATGTTTCGGTTGCCGTTCATATACCGTACTAGAACGTGCAGACACTCTCGAAACTTTAGATATATATATATATATCGTATGTCCTAAGATACCTTGGCACTGGCAAAGTTAGGTTATATCTATATAAGGGAGTAATGTAGCATTACTCCAAGCACTGGCCTAAGGAGAATTACTCTAAAGACTATATACTTATAAATATATATATTTTATTACGAGGATGTATATTAAGATCCCTATGGTTGACGAATGTAAGGACATTAATTACCATTAATAGTACTAGGACTATTCCAACCTTACCGCTAAACAAGCATATCAATAATTCGCTCCATATTGGGTTTCTGCTTGGTATCGAACCTAGGACCTCTGAATGCGAGATAAGACAACTATCGCCTGCCTGCACGTTCCAGCACGCATACTACCACGGCCACCTCCACATCACCAAATAAATGATGTTTCGGTTGCCGTTCATATACCGTACTAGAACGTGCAGACACTCTCGAAACTTTAGATATATATATATATCGTATGTCCTAAGATACCTTGGCACTGGCAAAGTTAGGTTATATCTATATAAGGGAGTAATGTAGCATTACTCCAAGCACTGGCCTAACGAGAATTACTCTAAAGACTATATACTTATAAATATATATATTTTATTACGAGGATGTATATTAAGATCCCTATGGTCAGGTTAGGGTTAGGGTTAGGGTTAGGCTTAGGGTTAAGGGTTAGGGTTAGGGTTAGGTTTAGGGTTTAGGGTTTAGAGTTAGGGTTAGGGTTAGGGTTAGGGTTAGGGTTTAGGGTTTAGGGTTGGGTTAGGGTTAGAGTTAGGGTTAGGGTTAGGGTTAGGTTAGGGTTAGGGTTAGGGTTAGGGTTAGGTTATGATTATTAAGAGAGTAACATATAATTACTCAAAGCACGGGCCTAAGGAGAATTACTCAAGACATTATATTACGAGGTTTATTTTTTTATCATAATAATATTTTAATTAAATCAATATTTGTTTCATGTCGGGATTCGAACATTGGTCCTCTGCTGCGAGATAAGACAACTATCGCCTGCCTGCACGTTCCAGCGTAAATACTACTACGGCTATCGAGACATCACCAAGAAATGATGCCCTTTAACCGCTCATATATACTCAAGAACGTACAGACACTCTCGAAACTTATATATACATGTCAAGAAACCTTGGCACTGGCGAGGTTAGGTTATGATTATTAAGAGAGTAACATATAATTACTCAAAGCACGGGCCTAAGGAGAATTACTCAAGACATTATATTACGAGGTTTATTTTTTTATCATAATAATATTTTAATTAAATCAATATTTGTTTCATGTCGGGATTCGAACATTGGTCCTCTGCTGCGAGATAAGACAACTATCGCCTGCCTGCACGTTCCAGCGTAAATACTACTACGGCTATCGAGACATCACCAAGAAATGATGCCCTTTAACCGCTCATATATACTCAAGAACGTACAGACACTCTCGAAACTTATATATACATGTCAAGAAACCTTGGCACTGGCGAGGTTAGGTTATGATTATTAAGAGAGTAACATATAATTACTCAAAGCACGGGCCTAAGGAGAATTACTCAAGACATTATATTACGAGGTTTATTTTGTTATCATAATAATATTATAATTAAATCAATATTTGTTTCATGTCGGGATTCGAACATTGGTCCTCTGCTGCGAGATAAGACAACTATCGCCTGCCTGCACGTTCCAGCGTAAATACTACTACGGCTATCGAGACATCACCAAGAAATGATGCCCTTTAACCGCTCATATATACTCAAGAACGTACAGACACTCTCGAAACTTATATATACATGTCAAGAAACCTTGGCACTGGCGAGGTTAGGTTAAGATTATTAAGAGAGTAACATATAATTACTCAAAGCACGGGCCTAAGGAGAATTACTCAAGACATTATATTACGAGGTTTATTTTTTTATCATAATAATATTTTAATTAAATCAATATTTGTTTCATGTCGGGATTCGAACATTGGTCCTCTGCTGCGAGATAAGACAACTATCGCCTGCCTGCACGTTC
The DNA here is from genome assembly GCA_028554795.2 of Sinohyriopsis cumingii. Taxonomy (NCBI): domain Eukaryota; kingdom Metazoa; phylum Mollusca; class Bivalvia; order Unionida; family Unionidae; genus Sinohyriopsis; species Sinohyriopsis cumingii. The sequence goes on from JAPYKE020000293.1 coordinate 212,562, forward strand.
CAGCGTAAATACTACTACGGCTATCGAGACATCACCAAGAAATGATGCCCTTTACCCGCTCATATATACTCAAGAACGTACAGACACTCTCGAAACTTATATATACATGTCAAGAAACCTTGGCACTGGCGAGGTTAGGTTATGATTATTAAGAGAGTAACATATAATTACTCAAAGCACGGGCCTAAGGAGAATTACTCAAGACATTATATTACGAGGTTTATTTTTTTATCATAATAATATTTTAATTAAATCAATATTTGTTTCATGTCGGGATTCGAACATTGGTCCTCTGCTGCGAGATAAGACAACTATCGCCTGCCTGCACGTTCCAGCGTAAATACTACTACGGCTATCGAGACATCACCAAGAAATGATGCCCTTTAACCGCTCATATATACTCAAGAACGTACAGACACTCTCGAAACTTATATATACATGTCAAGAAACCTTGGCACTGGCGAGGTTAGGTTATGATTATTAAGAGAGTAACATATAATTACTCAAAGCACGGGCCTAAGGAGAATTACTCAAGACATTATATTACGAGGTTTATTTTTTTATCATGATAATATTTTAATTAAATCAATATTTGTTTCATGTCGGGACTCGAACATTGGTCCTCTGCTGCGAGATAAGACAACTATCGCCTGCCTGCACGTTCCAGCGTAAATACTACTACGGCTATCGAGACATCACCAAGAAATGATGCCCTTTAACCGCTCATATATACTCAAGAACGTACAGACACTCTCGAAACTTATATATACATGTCAAGAAACCTTGGCACTGGCGAGGTTAGGTTATGATTATTAAGAGAGTAACATATAATTACTCAAAGCACGGGCCTAAGGAGAATTACTCAAGACATTATATTACGAGGTTTATTTTTTTATCATAATAATATTTTAATTAAATCAATATTTGTTTCATGTCGGGATTCGAACATTGGTCCTCTGCTGCGAGATAAGACAACTATCGCCTGCCTGCACGTTCCAGCGTAAATACTACTACGGCTATCGAGACATCACCAAGAAATGATGCCCTTTAACCGCTCATATATACTCAAGAACGTACAGACACTCTCGAAACTTATATATACATGTCAAGAAACCTTGGCACTGGCGAGGTTAGGTTATGATTATTAAGAGAGTAACATATAATTACTCAAAGCACGGGCCTAAGGAGAATTACTCAAGACATTATATTACGAGGTTTATTTTTTTATCATAATAATATTTTAATTAAATCAATATTTGTTTCATGTCGGGATTCGAACATTGGTCCTCTGCTGCGAGATAAGACAACTATCGCCTGCCTGCACGTTCCAGCGTAAATACTACTACGGCTATCGAGACATCACCAAGAAATGATGCCCTTTACCCGCTCATATATACTCAAGAACGTACAGACACTCTCGAAACTTATATATACATGTCAAGAAACCTTGGCACTGGCGAGGTTAGGTTATGATTATTAAGAGAGTAACATATAATTACTCAAAGCACGGGCCTAAGGAGAATTACTCAAGACATTATATTACGAGGTTTATTTTTTTATCATAATAATATTTTAATTAAATCAATATTTGTTTCATGTCGGGATTCGAACATTGGTCCTCTGCTGCGAGATAAGACAACTATCGCCTGCCTGCACGTTCCAGCGTAAATACTACTACGGCTATCGAGACATCACCAAGAAATGATGCCCTTTAACCGCTCATATATACTCAAGAACGTACAGACACTCTCGAAACTTATATATACATGTCAAGAAACCTTGGCACTGGCGAGGTTAGGTTATGATTATTAAGAGAGTAACATATAATTACTCAAAGCACGGGCCTAAGGAGAATTACTCAAGACATTATATTACGAGGTTTATTTTTTTATCATGATAATATTTTAATTAAATCAATATTTGTTTCATGTCGGGACTCGAACATTGGTCCTCTGCTGCGAGATAAGACAACTATCGCCTGCCTGCACGTTCCAGCGTAAATACTACTACGGCTATCGAGACATCACCAAGAAATGATGCCCTTTAACCGCTCATATATACTCAAGAACGTACAGACACTCTCGAAACTTATATATACATGTCAAGAAACCTTGGCACTGGCGAGGTTAGGTTATGATTATTAAGAGAGTAACATATAATTACTCAAAGCACGGGCCTAAGGAGAATTACTCAAGACATTATATTACGAGGTTTATTTTTTTATCATAATAATATTTTAATTAAATCAATATTTGTTTCATGTCGGGATTCGAACATTGGTCCTCTGCTGCGAGATAAGACAACTATCGCCTGCCTGCACGTTCCAGCGTAAATACTACTACGGCTATCGAGACATCACCAAGAAATGATGCCCTTTAACCGCTCATATATACTCAAGAACGTACAGACACTCTCGAAACTTATATATACATGTCAAGAAACCTTGGCACTGGCGAGGTTAGGTTATGATTATTAAGAGAGTAACATATAATTACTCAAAGCACGGGCCTAAGGAGAATTACTCAAGACATTATATTACGAGGTTTATTTTTTTATCATAATAATATTTTAATTAAATCAATATTTGTTTCATGTCGGGATTCGAACATTGGTCCTCTGCTGCGAGATAAGACAACTATCGCCTGCCTGCACGTTCCAGCACGCATACTACCACGGCCACCTCCACATCACCAAATAAATGATGTTTCGGTTGCCGTTCATATACCGTACTAGAACGTGCAGACACTCTCGAAACTTTAGATATATATATATCGTATGTCCTAAGATACCTTGGCACTGGCAAAGTTAGGTTATATCTATATAAAGGAGTAATGTAGCATTTCTCCAAGCACTGGCCTAAGGAGAGTTACTCTAAAGACTATATACTTATAAATATATATATTTTATTACGAGGATGTATATTAAGATCCCTATGGTCAGGTTAGGGTTAGGGTTAGGGTTAGGGTTAGGGTTAAGGGTTAGGGTTAGGGTTAGGTTTAGGGTTTAGGGTTTAGAGTTAGGGTTAGGGTTAGGGTTAGGGTTAGGGTTTAGGGTTGGGTTAGGGTTAGAGTTAGGGTTAGGGTTAGGGTTAGGTTAGGGTTAGGGTTAGGGTTAGGGTTAGGTTATGATTATTAAGAGAGTAACATATAATTACTCAAAGCACGGGCCTAAGGAGAATTACTCAAGACATTATATTACGAGGTTTATTTTTTTATCATAATAATATTTTAATTAAATCAATATTTGTTTCATGTCGGGATTCGAACATTGGTCCTCTGCTGCGAGATAAGACAACTATCGCCTGCCTGCACGTTCCAGCGTAAATACTACTACGGCTATCGAGACATCACCAAGAAATGATGCCCTTTAACCGCTCATATATACTCAAGAACGTACAGACACTCTCGAAACTTATATATACATGTCAAGAAACCTTGGCACTGGCGAGGTTAGGTTATGATTATTAACAGAGTAACATATAATTACTCAAAGCACGGGCCTAAGGAGAATTACTCAAGACATTATATTACGAGGTTTATTTTTTTATCATAATAATATTTTAATTAAATCAATATTTGTTTCATGTCGGGATTCGAACATTGGTCCTCTGCTGCGAGATAAGACAACTATCGCCTGCCTGCACGTTCCAGCGTAAATACTACTACGGCTATCGAGACATCACCAAGAAATGATGCCCTTTAACCGCTCATATATACTCAAGAACGTACAGACACTCTCGAAACTTATATATACATGTCAAGAAACCTTGGCACTGGCGAGGTTAGGTTATGATTATTAAGAGAGTAACATATAATTACTCAAAGCACGGGCCTAAGGAGAATTACTCAAGACATTATATTACGAGGTTTATTTTTTTATCATGATAATATTTTAATTAAATCAATATTTGTTTCATGTCGGGATTCGAACATTGGTCCTCTGCTGCGAGATAAGACAACTATCGCCTGCCTGCACGTTCCAGCGTAAATACTACTACGGCTATCGAGACATCACCAAGAAATGATGCCCTTTAACCGCTCATATATACTCAAGAACGTACAGACACTCTCGAAACTTATATATACATGTCAAGAAACCTTGGCACTGGCGAGGTTAGGTTATGATTATTAAGAGAGTAACATATAATTACTCAAAGCACGGGCCTAAGGAGAATTACTCAAGACATTACATTACGAGGTTTATTTTTTTATCATAATAATATTTTAATTAAATCAATATTTGTTTCATGTCGGGATTCGAACATTGGTCCTCTGCTGCGAGATAAGACAACTATCGCCTGCCTGCACGTTCCAGCACGCATACTACCACGGCCACCTCCACATCACCAAATAAATGATGTTTCGGTTGCCGTTCATATACCGTACTAGAACGTGCAGACACTCTCGAAACTTTAGATATATATATATCGTATGTCCTAAGATACCTTGGCACTGGCAAAGTTAGGTTATATCTATATAAGGGAGTAATGTAGCATTACTCCAAGCACTGGCCTAAGGAGAATTACTCTAAAGACTATATACTTATAAATATATATATTTTATTACGAGGATGTATATTAAGATCCCTATGGTTGACGAATGTAAGGACATTAATTACCACTAATAGTACTAGGACTATTCCAACCTTACCGCTAAACAAGCATATCAATAATTCGCTCCATATTGGGTTTCTGCTTGGTATCGAACCTAGGACCTCTGAATGCGAGATAAGACAACTATCGCCTGCCTGCACGTTCCAGCACGCATACTACCACGGCCACCTCCACATCCCCAAATAAATGATGTTTCGGTTGCCGTTCATATACCGTACTAGAACGTGCAGACACTCACGAAACTTTAGATATATATATATCGTATGTCCTAAGATACCTTGGCACTGGCAAAGTTAGGTTATATCTATATAAGGGAGTAATGTAGCATTACTCCAAGCACTGGCCTAACGAGAATTACTCTAAAGACTATATACTTATAAATATATATATTTTATTACGAGGATGTATATTAAGATCCCTATGGTTGACGAATGTAAGGACATTAATTACCACTAATAGTACTAGGACTATTCCAACCTTACCGCTAAACAATCATATCAATAATTCGCTCCATATTGGGTTTCTGCTTGGTATCGAACCTAGGACCTCTGAATGCGAGATAAGACAACTATCGCCTGCCTGCACGTTCCAGCACGCATACTACCACGGCCACCTCCACATCACCAAATAAATGATGTTTCGGTTGCCGTTCATATACCGTACTAGAACGTGCAGACACTCTCGAAACTTTAGATATATATATATCGTATGTCCTAAGATACCTTGGCACTGGCAAAGTTAGGTTATATCTATATAAGGGAGTAATGTAGCATTACTCCAAGCACTGGCCTAAGGAGAATTACTCTAAAGACTATATACTTATAAATATATATATTTTATTACGAGGATGTATATTAAGATCCCTATGGTCAGGTTAGGGTTAGGGTTAGGGTTAGGGTTAGGGTTAAGGGTTAGGGTTAGGGTTAGGTTTAGGGTTTAGGGTTTAGAGTTAGGGTTAGGGTTAGGGTTAGGGTTAGGGTTAGGTTAGGGTTAGGGTTAGGGTTAGGGTTAGGGTTAGGTTATGATTATTAAGAGAGTAACATATAATTACTCAAAGCACGGGCCTAAGGAGAATTACTCAAGACATTATATTACGAGGTTTATTTTTTTATCATAATAATATTTTAATTAAATCAATATTTGTTTCATGTCGGGATTCGAACATTGGTCCTCTGCTGCGAGATAAGACAACTATCGCCTGCCTGCACGTTCCAGCGTAAATACTACTACGGCTATCGAGACATCACCAAGAAATGATGCCCTTTAACCGCTCATATATACTCAAGAACGTACAGACACTCTCGAAACTTATATATACATGTCAAGAAACCTTGGCACTGGCGAGGTTAGGTTATGATTATTAAGAGAGTAACATATAATTACTCAAAGCACGGGCCTAAGGAGAATTACTCAAGACAATATATTACGAGGTTTATTTTTTTATCATAATAATATTTTAATTAAATCAATATTTGTTTCATGTCGGGATTCGAACATTGGTCCTCTGCTGCGAGATAAGACAACTATCGCCTGCCTGCACGTTCCAGCGTAAATACTACTACGGCTATCGAGACATCACCAAGAAATGATGCCCTTTAACCGCTCATATATACTCAAGAACGTACAGACACTCTCGAAACTTATATATACATGTCAAGAAACCTTGGCACTGGCGAGGTTAGGTTATGATTATTAAGAGAGTAACATATAATTACTCAAAGCACGGGCCTAAGGAGAATTACTCAAGACATTATATTACGAGGTTTATTTTTTTATCATAATAATATTTTAATTAAATCAATATTTGTTTCATGTCGGGATTCGAACATTGGTCCTCTGCTGCGAGATAAGACAACTATCGCCTGCCTGCACGTTCCAGCGTAAATACTACTACGGCTATCGAGACATCACCAAGAAATGATGCCCTTTAACCGCTCATATATACTCAAGAACGTACAGACACTCTCGAAACTTATATATACACGTCAAGAAACCTTGGCACTGGCGAGGTTAGGTTAAGATTATTAAGAGAGTAACATATAATTACTCAAAGCACGGGCCTAAGGAGAATTACTCAAGACATTATATTACGAGGTTTATTTTTTTATCATAATAATATTTTAATTAAATCAATATTTGTTTCATGTCGGGATTCGAACATTGGTCCTCTGCTGCGAGATAAGACAACTATCGCCTGCCTGCACGTTCCAGCGTAAATACTACTACGGCTATCGAGACATCACCAAGAAATGATGCCCTTTAACCGCTCATATATACTCAAGAACGTACAGACACTCTCGAAACTTATATATACATGTCAAGAAACCTTGGCACTGGCGAGGTTAGGTTATGATTATTAAGAGAGTAACATATAATTACTCAAAGCACGGGCCTAAGGAGAATTACTCAAGACATTATATTACGAGGTTTATTTTTTTATCATAATAATATTTTAATTAAATCAATATTTGTTTCATGTCGGGATTCGAACATTGGTCCTCTGCTGCGAGATAAGACAACTATCGCCTGCCTGCACGTTCCAGCGTAAATACTACTACGGCTATCGAGACATCACCAAGAAATGATGCCCTTTAACCGCTCATATATACTCAAGAACGTACAGACACTCTCGAAACTTATATATACATGTCAAGAAACCTTGGCACTGGCGAGGTTAGGTTATGATTATTAAGAGAGTAACATATAATTACTCAAAGCACGGGCCTAAGGAGAATTACTCAAGACATTATATTACGAGGTTTATTTTTTTATCATGATAATATTTTAATTAAATCAATATTTGTTTCATGTCGGGATTCGAACATTGGTCCTCTGCTGCGAGATAAGACAACTATCGCCTGCCTGCACGTTCCAGCGTAAATACTACTACGGCTATCGAGACATCACCAAGAAATGATGCCCTTTAACCGCTCATATATACTCAAGAACGTACAGACACTCTCGAAACTTATATATACATGTCAAGAAACCTTGGCACTGGCGAGGTTAGGTTATGATTATTAAGAGAGTAACATATAATTACTCAAAGCACGGGCCTAAGGAGAATTACTCAAGACATTATATTACGAGGTTTATTTTTTTATCATAATAATATTTTAATTAAATCAATATTTGTTTCATGTCGGGATTCGAACATTGGTCCTCTGCTGCGAGATAAGACAACTATCGCCTGCCTGCACGTTCCAGCGTAAATACTACTACGGCTATCGAGACATCACCAAGAAATGATGCCCTTTAACCGCTCATATATACTCAAGAACGTACAGACACTCTCGAAACTTATATATACATGTCAAGAAACCTTGGCACTGGCGAGGTTAGGTTATGATTATTAAGAGAGTAACATATAATTACTCAAAGCACGGGCCTAAGGAGAATTACTCAAGACATTATATTACGAGGTTTATTTTTTTATCATGATAATATTTTAATTAAATCAATATTTGTTTCATGTCGGGACTCGAACATTGGTCCTCTGCTGCGAGATAAGACAACTATCGCCTGCCTGCACGTTCCAGCGTAAATACTACTACGGCTATCGAGACATCACCAAGAAATGATGCCCTTTAACCGCTCATATATACTCAAGAACGTACAGACACTCTCGAAACTTATATATACATGTCAAGAAACCTTGGCACTGGCGAGGTTAGGTTATGATTATTAAGAGAGTAACATATAATTACTCAAAGCACGGGCCTAAGGAGAATTACTCAAGACATTATATTACGAGGTTTATTTTTTTATCATAATAATATTTTAATTAAATCAATATTTGTTTCATGTCGGGATTCGAACATTGGTCCTCTGCTGCGAGATAAGACAACTATCGCCTGCCTGCACGTTCCAGCGTAAATACTACTACGGCTATCGAGACATCACCAAGAAATGATGCCCTTTAACCGCTCATATATACTCAAGAACGTACAGACACTCTCGAAACTTATATATACATGTCAAGAAACCTTGGCACTGGCGAGGTTAGGTTATGATTATTAACAGAGTAACATATAATTACTCAAAGCACGGGCCTAAGGAGAATTACTCAAGACATTATATTACGAGGTTTATTTTTTTATCATAATAATATTTTAATTAAATCAATATTTGTTTCATGTCGGGATTCGAACATTGGTCCTCTGCTGCGAGATAAGACAACTATCGCCTGCCTGCACGTTCCAGCGTAAATACTACTACGGCTATCGAGACATCACCAAGAAATGATGCCCTTTAACCGCTCATATATACTCAAGAACGTACAGACACTCTCGAAACTTATATATACATGTCAAGAAACCTTGGCACTGGCGAGGTTAGGTTATGATTATTAAGAGAGTAACATATAATTACTCAAAGCACGGGCCTAAGGAGAATTACTCAAGACATTATATTACGAGGTTTATTTTTTTATCATGATAATATTTTAATTAAATCAATATTTGTTTCATGTCGGGATTCGAACATTGGTCCTCTGCTGCGAGATAAGACAACTATCGCCTGCCTGCACGTTCCAGCGTAAATACTACTACGGCTATCGAGACATCACCAAGAAATGATGCCCTTTAACCGCTCATATATACTCAAGAACGTACAGACACTCTCGAAACTTATATATACATGTCAAGAAACCTTGGCACTGGCGAGGTTAGGTTATGATTATTAAGAGAGTAACATATAATTACTCAAAGCACGGGCCTAAGGAGAATTACTCAAGACATTACATTACGAGGTTTATTTTTTTATCATAATAATATTTTAATTAAATCAATATTTGTTTCATGTCGGGATTCGAACATTGGTCCTCTGCTGCGAGATAAGACAACTATCGCCTGCCTGCACGTTCCAGCACGCATACTACCACGGCCACCTCCACATCACCAAATAAATGATGTTTCGGTTGCCGTTCATATACCGTACTAGAACGTGCAGACACTCTCGAAACTTTAGATATATATATATCGTATGTCCTAAGATACCTTGGCACTGGCAAAGTTAGGTTATATCTATATAAGGGAGTAATGTAGCATTACTCCAAGCACTGGCCTAAGGAGAATTACTCTAAAGACTATATACTTATAAATATATATATTTTATTACGAGGATGTATATTAAGATCCCTATGGTTGACGAATGTAAGGACATTAATTACCACTAATAGTACTAGGACTATTCCAACCTTACCGCTAAACAAGCATATCAATAATTCGCTCCATATTGGGTTTCTGCTTGGTATCGAACCTAGGACCTCTGAATGCGAGATAAGACAACTATCGCCTGCCTGCACGTTCCAGCACGCATACTACCACGGCCACCTCCACATCCCCAAATAAATGATGTTTCGGTTGCCGTTCATATACCGTACTAGAACGTGCAGACACTCACGAAACTTTAGATATATATATATCGTATGTCCTAAGATACCTTGGCACTGGCAAAGTTAGGTTATATCTATATAAGGGAGTAATGTAGCATTACTCCAAGCACTGGCCTAACGAGAATTACTCTAAAGACTATATACTTATAAATATATATATTTTATTACGAGGATGTATATTAAGATCCCTATGGTTGACGAATGTAAGGACATTAATTACCACTAATAGTACTAGGACTATTCCAACCTTACCGCTAAACAATCATATCAATAATTCGCTCCATATTGGGTTTCTGCTTGGTATCGAACCTAGGACCTCTGAATGCGAGATAAGACAACTATCGCCTGCCTGCACGTTCCAGCACGCATACTACCACGGCCACCTCCACATCACCAAATAAATGATGTTTCGGTTGCCGTTCATATACCGTACTAGAACGTGCAGACACTCTCGAAACTTTAGATATATATATATCGTATGTCCTAAGATACCTTGGCACTGGCAAAGTTAGGTTATATCTATATAAGGGAGTAATGTAGCATTACTCCAAGCACTGGCCTAAGGAGAATTACTCTAAAGACTATATACTTATAAATATATATATTTTATTACGAGGATGTATATTAAGATCCCTATGGTCAGGTTAGGGTTAGGGTTAGGGTTAGGGTTAGGGTTAAGGGTTAGGGTTAGGGTTAGGTTTAGGGTTTAGGGTTTAGAGTTAGGGTTAGGGTTAGGGTTAGGGTTAGGGTTAGGTTAGGGTTAGGGTTAGGGTTAGGGTTAGGGTTAGGTTATGATTATTAAGAGAGTAACATATAATTACTCAAAGCACGGGCCTAAGGAGAATTACTCAAGACATTATATTACGAGGTTTATTTTTTTATCATAATAATATTTTAATTAAATCAATATTTGTTTCATGTCGGGATTCGAACATTGGTCCTCTGCTGCGAGATAAGACAACTATCGCCTGCCTGCACGTTCCAGCGTAAATACTACTACGGCTATCGAGACATCACCAAGAAATGATGCCCTTTAACCGCTCATATATACTCAAGAACGTACAGACACTCTCGAAACTTATATATACATGTCAAGAAACCTTGGCACTGGCGAGGTTAGGTTATGATTATTAAGAGAGTAACATATAATTACTCAAAGCACGGGCCTAAGGAGAATTACTCAAGACAATATATTACGAGGTTTATTTTTTTATCATAATAATATTTTAATTAAATCAATATTTGTTTCATGTCGGGATTCGAACATTGGTCCTCTGCTGCGAGATAAGACAACTATCGCCTGCCTGCACGTTCCAGCGTAAATACTACTACGGCTATCGAGACATCACCAAGAAATGATGCCCTTTAACCGCTCATATATACTCAAGAACGTACAGACACTCTCGAAACTTATATATACATGTCAAGAAACCTTGGCACTGGCGAGGTTAGGTTATGATTATTAAGAGAGTAACATATAATTACTCAAAGCACGGGCCTAAGGAGAATTACTCAAGACATTATATTACGAGGTTTATTTTTTTATCATAATAATATTTTAATTAAATCAATATTTGTTTCATGTCGGGATTCGAACATTGGTCCTCTGCTGCGAGATAAGACAACTATCGCCTGCCTGCACGTTCCAGCGTAAATACTACTACGGCTATCGAGACATCACCAAGAAATGATGCCCTTTAACCGCTCATATATACTCAAGAACGTACAGACACTCTCGAAACTTATATATACACGTCAAGAAACCTTGGCACTGGCGAGGTTAGGTTAAGATTATTAAGAGAGTAACATATAATTACTCAAAGCACGGGCCTAAGGAGAATTACTCAAGACATTATATTACGAGGTTTATTTTTTTATCATAATAATATTTTAATTAAATCAATATTTGTTTCATGTCGGGATTCGAACATTGGTCCTCTGCTGCGAGATAAGACAACTATCGCCTGCCTGCACGTTCCAGCGTAAATACTACTACGGCTATCGAGACATCACCAAGAAATGATGCCCTTTAACCGCTCATATATACTCAAGAACGTACAGACACTCTCGAAACTTATATATACATGTCAAGAAACCTTGGCACTGGCGAGGTTAGGTTATGATTATTAAGAGAGTAACATATAATTACTCAAAGCACGGGCCTAAGGAGAATTACTCAAGACATTATATTACGAGGTTTATTTTTTTATCATAATAATATTTTAATTAAATCAATATTTGTTTCATGTCGGGATTCGAACATTGGTCCTCTGCTGCGAGATAAGACAACTATCGCCTGCCTGCACGTTCCAGCGTAAATACTACTACGGCTATCGAGACATCACCAAGAAATGATGCCCTTTAACCGCTCATATATACTCAAGAACGTACAGACACTCTCGAAACTTATATATACATGTCAAGAAACCTTGGCACTGGCGAGGTTAGGTTATGATTATTAAGAGAGTAACATATAATTACTCAAAGCACGGGCCTAAGGAGAATTACTCAAGACATTATATTACGAGGTTTATTTTTTTATCATGATAATATTTTAATTAAATCAATATTTGTTTCATGTCGGGATTCGAACATTGGTCCTCTGCTGCGAGATAAGACAACTATCGCCTGCCTGCACGTTCCAGCGTAAATACTACTACGGCTATCGAGACATCACCAAGAAATGATGCCCTTTAACCGCTCATATATACTCAAGAACGTACAGACACTCTCGAAACTTATATATACATGTCAAGAAACCTTGGCACTGGCGAGGTTAGGTTATGATTATTAAGAGAGTAACATATAATTACTCAAAGCACGGGCCTAAGGAGAATTACTCAAGACATTATATTACGAGGTTTATTTTTTTATCATAATAATATTTTAATTAAATCAATATTTGTTTCATGTCGGGATTCGAACATTGGTCCTCTGCTGCGAGATAAGACAACTATCGCCTGCCTGCACGTTCCAGCACGCATACTACCACGGCCACCTCCACATCCCCAAATAAATGATGTTTCGGTTGCCGTTCATATACCGTACTAGAACGTGCAGACACTCTCGAAACTTTAGATATATATATATCGTATGTCCTAAGATACCTTGGCACTGGCAAAGTTAGGTTATATCTATATAAGGGAGTAATGTAGCATTACTCCAAGCACTGGCCTAACGAGAATTACTCTAAAGACTATATACTTATAAATATATATATTTTATTACGAGGATGTATATTAAGATCCCTATGGTTGACGAATGTAAGGACATTAATTACCACTAATAGTACTAGGACTATTCCAACCTTACCGCTAAACAATCATATCAATAATTCGCTCCATATTGGGTTTCTGCTTGGTATCGAACCTAGGACCTCTGAATGCGAGATAAGACAACTATCGCCTGCCTGCACGTTCCAGCACGCATACTACCACGGCCACCTCCACATCACCAAATAAATGATGTTTCGGTTGCCGTTCATATACCGTACTAGAACGTGCAGACACTCTCGAAACTTTAGATATATATATATCGTATGTCCTAAGATACCTTGGCACTGGCAAAGTTAGGTTATATCTATATAAGGGAGTAATGTAGCATTACTCCAAGCACTGGCCTAAGGAGAATTACTCTAAAGACTATATACTTATAAATATATATATTTTATTACGAGGATGTATATTAAGATCCCTATGGTCAGGTTAGGGTTAGGGTTAGGGTTAGGGTTAGGGTTAAGGGTTAGGGTTAGGGTTAGGTTTAGGGTTTAGGGTTTAGAGTTAGGGTTAGGGTTAGGGTTAGGGTTAGGGTTTAGGGTTGGGTTAGGGTTAGAGTTAGGGTTAGGGTTAGGGTTAGGTTAGGGTTAGGGTTAGGGTTAGGGTTAGGGTTAGGTTATGATTATTAAGAGAGTAACATATAATTACTCAAAGCACGGGCCTAAGGAGAATTACTCAAGACATTATATTACGGGGTTTATTTTTTTATCATAATAATATTTTAATTAAATCAATATTTGTTTCATGTCGGGATTCGAACATTGGTCCTCTGCTGCGAGTTAAGACAACTATCGCCTGCCTGCACGTTCCAGCGTAAATACTACTACGGCTATCGAGACATCACCAAGAAATGATGCCCTTTAACCGCTCATATATACTCAAGAACGTACAGACACTCTCGAAACTTATATATACATGTCAAGAAACCTTGGCACTGGCGAGGTTAGGTTATGATTATTAAGAGAGTAACATATAATTACTCAAAGCACGGGCCTAAGGAGAATTACTCAAGACATTATATTACGAGGTTTATTTTTTTATCATAATAATATTTTAATTAAATCAATATTTGTTTCATGTCGGGATTCGAACATTGGTCCTCTGCTGCGAGATAAGACAACTATCGCCTGCCTGCACGTTCCAGCGTAAATACTACTACGGCTATCGAGACATCACCAAGAAATGATGCCCTTTAACCGCTCATATATACTCAAGAACGTACAGACACTCTCGAAACTTATATATACATGTCAAGAAACCTTGGCACTGGCGAGGTTAGGTTATGATTATTAAGAGAGTAACATATAATTACTCAAAGCACGGGCCTAAGGAGAATTACTCAAGACAATATATTACGAGGTTTATTTTTTTATCATAATAATATTTTAATTAAATCAATATTTGTTTCATGTCGGGATTCGAACATTGGTCCTCTGCTGCGAGATAAGACAACTATCGCCTGCCTGCACGTTCCAGCGTAAATACTACTACGGCTATCGAGACATCACCAAGAAATGATGCCCTTTAACCGCTCATATATACTCAAGAACGTACAGACACTCTCGAAACTTATATATACATGTCAAGAAACCTTGGCACTGGCGAGGTTAGGTTATGATTATTAAGAGAGTAACATATAATTACTCAAAGCACGGGCCTAAGGAGAATTACTCAAGACATTATATTACGAGGTTTATTTTTTTATCATAATAATATTTTAATTAAATCAATATTTGTTTCATGTCGGGATTCGAACATTGGTCCTCTGCTGCGAGATAAGACAACTATCGCCTGCCTGCACGTTCCAGCGTAAATACTACTACGGCTATCGAGACATCACCAAGAAATGATGCCCTTTAACCGCTCATATATACTCAAGAACGTACAGACACTCTCGAAACTTATATATACACGTCAAGAAACCTTGGCACTGGCGAGGTTAGGTTAAGATTATTAAGAGAGTAACATATAATTACTCAAAGCACGGGCCTAAGGAGAATTACTCAAGACATTATATTACGAGGTTTATTTTTTTATCATAATAATATTTTAATTAAATCAATATTTGTTTCATGTCGGGATTCGAACATTGGTCCTCTGCTGCGAGATAAGACAACTATCGCCTGCCTGCACGTTCCAGCGTAAATACTACTACGGCTATCGAGACATCACCAAGAAATGATGCCCTTTAACCGCTCATATATACTCAAGAACGTACAGACACTCTCGAAACTTATATATACATGTCAAGAAACCTTGGCACTGGCGAGGTTAGGTTATGATTATTAAGAGAGTAACATATAATTACTCAAAGCACGGGCCTAAGGAGAATTACTCAAGACATTATATTACGAGGTTTATTTTTTTATCATAATAATATTTTAATTAAATCAATATTTGTTTCATGTCGGGATTCGAACATTGGTCCTCTGCTGCGAGATAAGACAACTATCGCCTGCCTGCACGTTCCAGCGTAAATACTACTACGGCTATCGAGACATCACCAAGAAATGATGCCCTTTAACCGCTCATATATACTCAAGAACGTACAGACACTCTCGAAACTTATATATACATGTCAAGAAACCTTGGCACTGGCGAGGTTAGGTTATGATTATTAAGAGAGTAACATATAATTACTCAAAGCACGGGCCTAAGGAGAATTACTCAAGACATTATATTACGAGGTTTATTTTTTTATCATGATAATATTTTAATTAAATCAATATTTGTTTCATGTCGGGATTCGAACATTGGTCCTCTGCTGCGAGATAAGACAACTATCGCCTGCCTGCACGTTCCAGCGTAAATACTACTACGGCTATCGAGACATCACCAAGAAATGATGCCCTTTAACCGCTCATATATACTCAAGAACGTACAGACACTCTCGAAACTTATATATACATGTCAAGAAACCTTGGCACTGGCGAGGTTAGGTTATGATTATTAAGAGAGTAACATATAATTACTCAAAGCACGGGCCTAAGGAGAATTACTCAAGACATTATATTACGAGGTTTATTTTTTTATCATAATAATATTTTAATTAAATCAATATTTGTTTCATGTCGGGATTCGAACATTGGTCCTCTGCTGCGAGATAAGACAACTATCGCCTGCCTGCACGTTCCAGCACGCATACTACCACGGCCACCTCCACATCCCCAAATAAATGATGTTTCGGTTGCCGTTCATATACCGTACTAGAACGTGCAGACACTCTCGAAACTTTAGATATATATATATCGTATGTCCTAAGATACCTTGGCACTGGCAAAGTTAGGTTATATCTATATAAGGGAGTAATGTAGCATTACTCCAAGCACTGGCCTAACGAGAATTACTCTAAAGACTATATACTTATAAATATATATATTTTATTACGAGGATGTATATTAAGATCCCTATGGTTGACGAATGTAAGGACATTAATTACCACTAATAGTACTAGGACTATTCCAACCTTACCGCTAAACAATCATATCAATAATTCGCTCCATATTGGGTTTCTGCTTGGTATCGAACCTAGGACCTCTGAATGCGAGATAAGACAACTATCGCCTGCCTGCACGTTCCAGCACGCATACTACCACGGCCACCTCCACATCACCAAATAAATGATGTTTCGGTTGCCGTTCATATACCGTACTAGAACGTGCAGACACTCTCGAAACTTTAGATATATATATATCGTATGTCCTAAGATACCTTGGCACTGGCAAAGTTAGGTTATATCTATATAAGGGAGTAATGTAGCATTACTCCAAGCACTGGCCTAAGGAGAATTACTCTAAAGACTATATACTTATAAATATATATATTTTATTACGAGGATGTATATTAAGATCCCTATGGTCAGGTTAGGGTTAGGGTTAGGGTTAGGGTTAGGGTTAAGGGTTAGGGTTAGGGTA